>JAOWBN010183279.1:0-16704 GCA_028565015.1 Pinguicula moranensis
CAAAACAGCGCTTCATCGAAAATCAGTACGATCAGCACGAGATCTATTCTAGTTGAGTTCTTTGATTATTTTTAGTTCGAATTTTAGTCACGAGTTGAGTTCTTTCATACTCAAATTCGAGACCCATATTCAATTTTGGTGCCTTTCTATAAATCTCAGCCTTGAATCAAGTTCCAATCGTTCTACGATTGCTGTTTGGCTTGATAAGAGGAGACTTGAGTTGAAGTTGGTTAAAAGCCATTAGAGAATACTTGAGCGGTAAAAGATAGAGTGGTGAGATCATTAGAGTGAAAAAAGCCAATTTGAGTGATACATGAGAGTTTGAGTGAACATCTTTGAGTGCATACACATGAGGGAGTAGTGAGTATTATTTTACTAACCTTTTTTTGTGCAGGTACAACATGTCTCAAAGAGACAAAATCATGTCTAGATCATAAGGGTGTCCAGCGGAAGCGGAATTAGCAGAAAACCGTTATCGCTTCTGGCGGAATAACGGAAGTGGTGAACAAAATGCATTCCGCTATATTAGCGGAAGCGATAACGGTGTTCCGCTAATTCCGCTAGTACTGTTATTATTTAACTTTAAAAAAAAATTATAAATATAAATTGAATCAATTTCCACAGAAAATTATGACCTATAATGGAAAATAGATTACTTGTTTGTTTTGTTGTTGAAACTTGCTAAAATTATGTTGTTGGACTCTAATTTTTTGCGTTGATATCAACAAGTAGAATGGACAATTGAACTGTTGGAAACTGTTGATTAATTTACAGTTGTCTGTTACAGGTGGCTGTTTGAAGAAATCTGTTATTTTCTTAGTTCCTACCTGTTATCAGTAGTCTCTTATTAATATCTTGTGTATTAGCGACTGCTTTAATTCTTTTATAACTCGTGTTTCTATTACTTGTTTTAGCAGGAAATTTATATCTTTGATTCATTGGATGTACGAGTTTAATTTGCTGAAAAGGTTATAAAAGATTGTGAAAATTTGATAAGCTGTTAAAAAATAAATCCTTTATAGGCTGCTAAGCATTTATTTATTAGCGGAATTAGCGGATTCCGCTATCGCTACCGCTATATTAGTGGAAGTAGCGAAAGCGGAATAGCCGTTAGAGGATGGAATTTTCAAATTCGTTAACTTAGCGGAAGCGGAAGCGGTGAGAGTCTTACCGCTATCGTTAAGACCGCTGGACACCCCTAATCATTTCTCAACAAATACTAACCTCTATTTATCAAAATGAAATGATACCAACATTTACATTTTTTTCAACTTTCTTTAAAGGGGACGGTTTCGTTGACATTATTTGTGACACAAATCGTGACACAGTTTCCTTAAAAGTTTATATTTAGGGTTCGTAGGATTTAGGGTTTGGAGTTTAGGGTTGAAATTTTTAGATATTTAGGTCTTAGGATTTATATTTTTGGATTTAGGGATTAAGGTGTAGGGTTTTTTAAGGTTTATAACCCTAAACTCTAAAATTTAAAAATCCTAAACTCTAAAACCCATAAAACCTAAAAAAATCATAAACCCTAAGCCATAAATCCAAAAATATAAATCCTAAGACCTAAATATCTAAAAATCTAAACCTTAAACTCCAAACCCTAAACCCTACGGACCCTAAACATAGACTTTTAAGAAAATAGTGTCATAAATCGTGTCACAAATAATGTCAACGAAACCTTCCCTATATATATATATATATTCTCAGGGGCAGAGCCAGGGGCAGGGGGGCCATGGTTCCCCATGGATTTAAAAAAAAAACAAATTTACATGTATTTTTTTTAATTTTGGTCCCCCTTATATAATATATTGTTATTTGTTCTTAAGAAATCACAAAATGTGTTCCATCTCAGCGATATATTTTGCAAGCCAGTCTATTTGTTTTTGTTTTTCGCCTATCAAATCAAAAAATTTGATTTACAGTAGGGATTCAATCCCTACTCCCTCGTACTTACAAATTTAGTTAAAAAGAACCGACCAGTAGACTATTATTGTAATTTAGTTCAGTAGATCAACTACTAGGCTATACGTTATACTATTAATATTATTAATAAAATATAGTTAAGAAATAAATTTTAATAAATATTATTTATATATTTTTGGATAATTTTTAATATATATTTTTATATTTCTTCAATATATATATATTTTTTTAGATTGTAGTTAAAAAAAATTATTTCATTGAAAATCTTGATCTATACAAAAAATTAAAAATATTTGTATTAAACATTTATTGGTCAAATTCGAAAAAAATTCAGATGCTTGCGATATATTTTTATTGAATAATGTACCTTCAAAAATAAATTCACATAAAATTTATTAGATTTTCTTATATCTTTTTCCAAAATCGAAAAACAAATTGATTTTTTTTGCAGTCTAAACCGATCCGATCCGACCCGATACACCCAAAAATTTTGGCCTCCCTCCCTTCAATTATTGGCTCCGCCCGTGTATATTCTTATCTATTGTCATTAGTCTACATATGCGCATGATAATATTCCATAAACTACGTAGGGTTAGATATGTTATTATGTGATTTAATTAGGGTTGGCATGAGGCGCCGTTTTTTTAATCAAGCCCTGGTACCTCAAGTGGTGAACACTTCACAAAAATGTGAGGTCCAGGGATCGATACCCACCTGGGTCGCAAAACAAAAACGGCCTCTTTGTATAATTATAAGAGTAAGGCCGCGTACATCAGACCCCCCAAACCCCAACTTAGTTGGGAATATACTGGGTAAAGTTGCATGAGGCGCCATTTTGTACGTTTGTATTAAACATATAAACGCAGTCCATGTGCTGCGAATACATAAAAAATTCTTCTCATCAAAGTGCCTCTTTACATAGTTAAAATCAAGTGCAAATAGTATTTTTTTTTAAAAATAACTAAAATAATTATTGTATATTTTGCTGCCCCTCACTAATAAAAAAATTAAAAAAAAATCGCCCCCTCAACGGAACCTCTGAATCCGCCACTCGACCCCCGGAACCGATACAACGCAAGAAGAAAAATCGCAAGAATTGCAAGAATAGTCCACCTCAACAAAAAATTTCGATTCAGCCAAAAAATTTCATAAAAAATTGTGCGCCGCACCACACAAACCTTCCCCAGCATCTCTCCTCCAAGATTTTGAACCCTTCCTCCACGATTTCAAAACCTTCCCCAAAATTCCGCCTGAGAAGCCATATCCACCGGTGATGCCGCGAGACCGGCGGGGCCGCGAGTCTGTGGGTGGGTACCTTCCCCCAATATTTCAAAACCTGGCGGGATGCATTCTTCCCCAAAAATCCGCCGGAGAAGCGCAATCCACCGGAGTAAAGTCGAAGTTTCTACTAAAAGGAAAACCAACTTTATCAAAAGGCAAGACCAAACACAGATTTGAGGACGGGCAGCCGATGGAGGAGCTTTGATCCAGCTCCAAGCGTTGAAATGGCAACGTCGACTTCAATGGCTGAACGGGCCTCTTGATTTGAGGACGGGCAGCCGACGGAGGAGTTTGGGCGAGATTGTCGGAGGAGGAGCTTTGGCGGGAGTGAGAGACTGCTAGACGGAGTTTTATTTTGGTTTTGGCGGAAGCCCAAATTTTTTGAATTAAATTTTTAGCAACTGACGTGGCATGATTCTTGCGCTATATCACTCCTGCTCAACCCCATACATAAGGCATTAGTGACATGGCTTTCCAAATATTAACATCTCCCACACTATATTACTGTGTATAGACTATAGTATACAAATCAGAGCTGAAAGAAAAGCTCTTGTATTCTTGTAAGTTGTAAGTTTCCCTGCTCAGCCCAACTCCAAATATGGGCCAATTCTATCATAGGCCCGGTAATCCTAGAGCCCAATATCAATTCACTATGGTGCACAGTGGCGGAGCTAGGGGGGACCAGGGGGGGCATGGTCCTCCCCATGAATTTTTTTTTTCAACAAATTATAAATAATTTTTCTAATTTTTTTTATTTTGCCCCCAGCCCCCCATTTCCGTGATACAAAAATGATAAATAAAAATAAAAATAAAAATAAAATAAAATTTCCAAGAATTTTATTGGTCAAGTAATTGAAACTTACCCATTAATGTAATGCACCTGTAAAGTTGGGATGACCGATGTTGTTGAGCTGTCAAGCAGAGTTACAAATTATTGAATAAAAATTATAACACTTATTTATAGTATGAATATAATATTTTTGATCGAAATAGTGTACATATAATTAATTTTATATAATTATACATGTGGGCTTTAAAAAAATGATGCATATTTACATGCAATTTTGTTTGTTTCCTCTCAAATTTGTTCTCTCTCCAAAAAAAATAAAAAATAAAAAATTTACGTTTCTGCCTCTACTCATATATATCTGTACGGACTATCCAACTTTTATATTTATA
Organism: Pinguicula moranensis; assembly: GCA_028565015.1. Lineage (NCBI taxonomy): Eukaryota > Viridiplantae > Streptophyta > Magnoliopsida > Lamiales > Lentibulariaceae > Pinguicula > Pinguicula moranensis. The sequence goes on from JAOWBN010183279.1 coordinate 4,387, forward strand.
ATACTTACTGTAATATCTGTATATTTTTTGATAAATTACCCTAGAAAAATGAATAAGATTTACTAGTTTTTTATTTTCTTAAAAAAAATAGTTTAAAGTTATCATAATCTGAAAATTCATATTTACACAATCATTTAACGTTTACGGATATATTATCAGCTGACACTAACTCTCCATAAAGCACTTTACTGATAAAAAAAAATTCTCAGTAAAAACCTATCCGGTCCAACCCAACCCGATCCACTTTACTGAGAAAAAAAATTTAGCCCCCCTTCGGCAAAAATCCTGGCTCCGCCCCTGGTGGTGCAACCATGCTCCAGGCATTGTTCCGTTTCAGATTTCAGACGGAAGGTTTGATGAGAGGAGTTATTTCATCGACCATGGAGGAGTCACCATGACTCTCAATTGTTGCTTCTGTTTTCTCTTCTTTCATTTCTTCAAACATCACCGTGTAGAAACCCTGCGTAATAACCAAGGATCCGATCACACTGCACATATGAACAAGCAGAGAGATAAAAACTCATAGAGAAAGATTGCGAGGAATGTTGATGAGATGGATGTTGTGTCACATTCCGAGGATGGAAATCGTCGCTGAGGAAGATAACACCTGCAATGGCGATCGACAATGGTTTGAACAAGGTAACGAAGACGGGGCCTTTCACGTGGACTTCCTCCCCAAGTGTGGACGGTGATGGTGATTGGTGAATCCAGTTCCCCTGATCCTAGTGCTAGGGGTGGTTAAATGGTAAGTGTTTCCGAATTCGGATTACTTCCATTTCCATATTTTCGTTCCGACTCTTAATTTGGTTCAACGGAATGAAAATGAAATCTTATTTTTATTTCCGAATTGAATCGGAACGAAAGTGTTAATGGGGATCGGAATCAAAAATTTCCGATTCCGTTTTTTAAAAAGTAAACTTTTATAATTAAGTGTTACTTTTAAAGTCGCATTTTTAGTTTTTAATTTTCTCTCATAAAAGACACGCTTGTAAGCCATAAAAAGAGAAAAAAAAATTAGGTTTAGTTTTCTTCCTTACAGACTATCTGTTTCTCATTTCACGCGACTTTTTTAGTTTTCTCAGGTCAAGCAGTCGACTTTCTATTTCTCATTTCACGTGACGCCGACGACATGTTTTCACTTCTCACTTTCAGAAATTCGTAGGTACCCTTCTCTACTCGCGATTTTATCTCTCGTTTGCCGATTAAAGTTTCGAATTTTTTGATTTATGGTTCAAATTTTTTGATTTAGGGTTGTATTTGTTGATTTAGGGTTCGGATTGTTGTAGAATGCTAAAAATGTTGGTTAACTATCTATTTTTTCTATTTTATTTTTAATTTAATTCTATTGAATAAAACTTAGTAGATGGCTCGTCCTGGTCGCGGCCTTGGAAAAGGAAAATGAACTGCCCCTTCTTCTTCTCCTCATATTTCAAACTTGGAGTTGGAAGATAGAGAAAAACTTTCTGGCGCTAGCCTATAAGATGAATATTTGGAAACAACACTTTCACCAGCTAAAAAAATAAAGGTTAAAAACGGTATTTGGCATGATAGTACTTTGATGAGGTTTGTATTGTAGATGGTCTACAAGTGGCCGATTGTAAGCATTGTAAGAGAAAAGTAGCCTGCAACAGTAAGAATGTTGGAAGTGTGAGTTAGTGTCACCATATCAAGACCTGCCATAAGTTAGTAAAGGCGAATTAGCCCACAATTGATCAGTACCAAACAAAATTGACTACAATGCTTCCTCTAATACAGGGTTGGGAAATATAAGATTGAATAAACTTGAAATCAAAAAAATTCGACGGTCACTTGCAGAATTTCTCATTGAAGATAAGCTACCATTCATGCTGGTTGAGAAGCCTAGGTTTAGGAAGTATTCGAAGCAGCTTGAACCAAGGTTTAACATGATTTCTAGACATACAATTGCGAAAGATTGTTTGGGAGTTTATGTATCTGAACAAATATTATTGAAGAATCAGGCCAAGTAGTTGAGTCCGCGTGTATGTTTGATGGATGATAACTTGGACATCGATTCATAATATGGTATGCAACTATGCATGTGCGTAATAGCACATTTTATAGACCACCAGTGGAAATTACCCTAAGGGGTCACTGTCGTTGGTATTGGAAGATATAAAATGGGGAATTGAAAAGGTGTTGATTATCACAATGGACAATGCCTCAAACAATAATAAATTGCTGGACGATCTTAGAGATAGGTAGATCCAAAAGTTTGGAAGCATAGATGGTGGAATAATAGATGACCACAAGAACGTGAACATGTAGTGCTCCGGCTACATCCTAAACCTTGTTGTTCAACCATGATTGAAGGAGCTCAACCGTTACGTGTTGAGGATGATGAGATCCATGGTGAAATGGGTAAAGTTGTTACCTCATTGAGAAGAGTAGTTAAATACTTACGTTGACAAGGTAGGTGGATTGGGCTTTTTGAAGTTAGATTGTGACACTAGGTGGAATTCCACCTATATTATGCTACAACATCAGGATGCCTTTCAACAGATGTTGGTCCATGAAGTTGACATTGTGAGCTATCTAATGGAAAAGAAAGGAGAAGGGAACAATATTTATGTGGTGGGGTGTCCGATCAGTACCAATAGGGATCATATAAGGTATCAAGATTTTTATTGATTTCTTGAAAGTATTCTACGATGCTACATTGACATTCGCTGCCTCCAAGACATGTATTGTTCATCTCTTTTTCCAATAGTTGTATAACATCAAGGCTAAGCTAGATACCTTCATGCATAGTAATGATACGTTCTTTAGTGGGATGGCGACACGAGTACATTACAAATATCTGAAGTATTGGGGAGAGTTTACGAATGATAAACCGAACCTTAGGTTCAATAAGTATTATTCTTACCGTTCCTTATTAATTATTATTATTACTTTTCCGTGCATTACCTTGCAAGATACTTACTGTTTCGGTTTTTGAATATGATTAGGTACTTATTGATCGCAACGGTACTTGAACTGAAGTGTAAGCTTCAATGGTTCGAATTCTTTTTTGCGATAGATTTGAGCCTTGCTGACACTACGAAAGCTACTGAGTTGGTCAAGTAAACAATAGAAAATCTCATCGCTCAGTACAGTTTCTTATATGGTACATCTTTCACCGCTATAAGACAGGTTGGTTATCAAGTATTTCAGGAAAGAATCCAAAAATTAAGGAATGGAAAAAAATTATTTGAACCACACAATTCAGCCAACGTACTGAGTTGGAGATGTACCTATGTGAAGGACTCGAAGACCCTGACACTTAATGCACTGTATTAGACTGGTGGAATGTGAAAAAAAACAAGTATCCTGTGCTTGCTAGAATGACACGAGATATCATAGCAATACCATTCACAACCTTGCCTTCAGAGTCAACATTTACCACAGGTAGATGGGTTATTAGTGTATTCAGAAGTTCACTTGAACCAAAAATGGTAGAGGGTTTGATATGTGCACAAGATTGAATGAAAGAAAGGGAAGAAATATTCTTTCATTTCAATGGAACACGGGATGTTAAGACATACAAACTTGACACATGTGATATTTGGTTTTTAACTTTCTTACGTCTTATCATACTAAATTGTATATGTCTTAACTTGAATACATAAGTTAATTTATTTTTGCAGCATTAGATCATAATCCGAATACAATAATGGAGGGGATTAAGATCATCGAGCTAGATACCATTAATGAAGAAGTTTAGAAGATGCTTCCAGTTGAAATTTGATACTCATGCTATGTTGATTTTGCTTTCTTGTTGGATATCTAATGGAACTCCATACTGCGATGTTGCTATTATTTTGGATTTTGGTTTTGCTCCATATTGATGATGATTGATAATTGCTCTCTAGATTGAGAATGGATCTAAGATTTGGAGGTCAACTGTTTTACCCTAACATTTGAATTTTTGTTTTCTTCTTACTGGTTGATGATCAGATTGTATACTGACCAACCTGCTAATGAGCAGAACTTTAGATTGAACTTAATCTTTATTACACAATTATAGCTCATTCTTATTTTGAAGGTATACCACAGTTATAGCTCATTCTTGCTAGCAAGGTCGTCTCCCATGAGTTCATTGAGTCAATTATTTGGCCATCTTTGTCATCCCAAGGTTCGATTCTTGCAATTTTCTGAGTACCTTTGAAAGGCAAAATTCCTTTCCTACCTCATTACTCATGCTGAAATGGCTCTGTCTGCTTTAATCAGAAATGGAGATTTCATTTTTAATTTTCATTTCAACCTTTTAATCGAAAATAAAAAAATTTCATTTCCATTACAATTTCTGATTTTCGGACTGAATCGGAAATATGGAAATTCAAAATGAAACGAAATGGAAATGGTTTTTCTGTTCCGATTTTATTTCTGTATGGAAATGAAAATATCCATTTCCGATCGGTATCTCCGAAGAAACAGGACTACCTGATCCCCTGATCTATAAAGAAAACAAGGTGTACTGGTTTATCCAATTTCAGTCTTTTCTATATTGTCATTAGATGAATTGAAGATGAAAATAGTGGAATATGCCATAGAAGCAACCGGTCATGTCTCCCCTTGCCTACATTAGTTCAAAATAGTTTCGCAATACATCAACTCAGATGTTTCTTACAAAGTATAGGATGGAAATGAGTTGAATATCAGCGTGGACTTTCCATGAACTCCAATGGGGTTCGGATGCAATTTCTACCGGTAGTAAAGAAACTCAAGAACTTTGGAAATTTTCCTTTTTTGTATTGATGCCAAAAGGCCACTATATATAGTGTTACAACTCTTTACACTAATTAAGGAATTTGCCTAATCAACTCTAATGTTGACTAATCTAATTTTGTACAACACAAATTATGTCAATTAACAACTAATCACCAATCTTTACATCTTTACATCCCCCCTCAAGTTGGAGCATGGAGATCAAGAATGCCCAACTTGCAACGAAACTGAGAAAACTTGTCAGCTCCAAGTGCCTTGGTAAAGATATCCGCAACTTGCTGAGAAGTGTGGACATATTCAGTAGATATCAAGCCTTGCTTCAAAGCATCGCGAACGAAGTGACAATCAATTTCGATATGCTTCGTTCGCTCGTGAAAAACAGAATTGGCAGCAATGTGCATTGCCGCTTGACTATCACAATAAATACGTATTGGCATTTTGACTTGAACTTTCAGCGCCAACAACAACTCTCGTAGCCATTTTAATTCGCAAGTGATTGCTGCAAGGGATAGATATTCCGCTTCGGCTGAAGAATGCGTCACAGTAACCTGTTTCTTCGTCTTCCATGAGACAGGTGATTTGCCGAGAAAAACAATATATCCTGTCACAGAACGACGAGTTGTAGGACAACTTGCCAAATCAGAATCACAATAGGCCATCAAATCTAACAAACCAGAAGCTCGTAACCAAATTCCTTGGCCTGGATTATTTTTCAGATAGCGAACCACCCGCAAGGCCGCATCCCAGTGACCTTGTGTAGGATGTTGCATAAACTGAGCAAGAATGTGAATGGAGTAACTAATGTCTGGCCGTGTAATTGTTAAATAAATTAAACGACCAACTAGACGGCGATACTTTGCTGGATCAGCGAGAGCAGGACGAGTATCAAGTCATAGTTTGTGATTATACTCCATAGGAAAATTAACTGGCTTCAATCCGGTAAGCCCACATTCACTGATTATGTCCAAAGCATATTTGCGCTGATTCAGACATATACCACGTGAGCTACGAGCAACTTCAATGCCCAAAAAATATTTCAGAATCCCAAGATCTTTCATCTTGAATTGTTGTCCGAGATATTGCTTGAACTCGTTCATAGCAGAGGCGGAATTACTAGCAAGAATTAAATCGTCAACATACACAAGAACATGAATGCAAATATCTCCACGAACAATACTGAACAGCGAATTATCTGATAGGCATTGAACAAATCCATATCGAACCAAGGCAGCAGCAAGAGTTCCGAACCAGCAGCGAGGAGCTTGCTTAAGTCCGTACAAAGATTTCCGGAGTCGACAAACAGAATTACCTTTTGTTTGAAAACCCGGAGGTGGCCGCATATATATTTCTTCTTCAAGATCCCCATGGAGGAAGGCATTGTGTACATCCATCTGATGTAACATCCAACCACGAGAAGCTGCAACAGAAAGAAGAATCCGAACAGTAATCAACTTGGCGACAGGAGCGAACGTCTCATTATAGTCTATCCCTTCTGCCTGACGATTTCCCAAAATTACCAATCGAGCTTTATGACGCTCAATAGATCCGTCTGCATTATATTTAATGCGAAATACCCATTTGCACCCGATAGCACGACGATGAGGAGGCAAAACAGTGAGGTCCCATGTATGATTAGCTTCAAGAGCCGCAATCTCATCATTCATAGCAGCACGCCATTCAGGTATCTTGACAGCATCGTCAAAGGATCGGGGTTCATAACCCGATGTAACAGCAGCCAAGAATCTGGAATGAGGAGCAGAAAAACGAGAACATGATACATAGTTTGCTAAAGGATAACGCGTACCTGAGGATGTTTTGGATGCAGAGGTGCAAGCGAGAAGGGGTTTACTAGATGAGGAGGCGACATGTGCTACATAATCTTGAAGATGAAGTGGCGGCTTCTTATGTCGAAGACCTCAGCCAAGAGGAGCAACAGCCTCAACAACCTGTTGCAAGGGATCACTGTCCAGTGAAGATATCACAGTATCTCTTACAGGCTGAATTGGATCGGTTACTGTATCACTGTCCAGTGTGGGTTCTGTCAAGCTGGATGAAGGAGCATCATCAGATATTTCTGCAGCATTTTCTGTAGACGGATTTCCGTGTTGCTGAGAACTGGCGGGCGTGATGTCAGATTGTTGCGGAAAAGGTACAAGATGTTCCGTAGACGGAGCAACAGTAGTTTCGCCAAGAACATCATCTTTGTTAACCATAGACTTTGCAAACGGAAAGATATCCTCAAAGAATCGGACATCTCGAGAAACAAATATTGCATCAGTTTCAAGATCAAGAACTCGCCATCCCTTTTTACCAGGAGGATAGCCAAGAAACACACAACGGCGACTACGGGGTTCAAATTTGTCTTTTGTTGGAGAACTCAAATGAGCATAACACAGACATACAAATACACGCAATAACTCATATTGTGGTGGACGCCCATGTAGTATATCATATGGTGTCTTGTGATTTAATGTCGGACTAGAAGTTCGATTAATTAAAAATCCAGCAGTCAACACGCATTCGCCCCAAAAACGAACGGGAACACATGATTAAAACATCAACGCACGTGCAACATTAAGAATGTGCCGATGCTTTCTTTCAACCCTACCATTCTGCTGCGGAGTATCCACCATAGATGTGCGATGAAGAATTCCTTCAGTGGAAAAATAATTTTTAAGACTGACAAACTCACTTCCATTGTCGCTTTGAACACTTTTGACTTGCTTGCCATATTGACGCAAGATCATTGCAAAGAAACGAGGCAGAATAATTCGAACTTCTGATTTAAATCCCATTAAATAAATCCATACTGCACGTGAGCAATCATCAACAATTGTCAAGAAATAACTAGCGCCAGTAGAAGATTTATTTCGATAGGTCCCCAAATATCACAATGCAGCAAATCAAAACAATTTGCAGCACGATGTAAACTTTCACAAAAACTGCCACGAGTCTGTTTGGCCTTAAAACAAATATCACAATCTTGCAAATTAACTGAACTAGAAATGCCGGAAATATTCTTCATAACACGGTTAGATGGGTGACCCAACCTTTGATGCCATACTTTCTGACAAACAGCGGCCGAAGCTTTAACAATCTTTGCCGTCAAGTGGTCCAAGTAGTAAACCCCGTCACGCTGCATCCCCGCTCCAGTCACCATCCTCGTAGATAGGTCCTGTAGAACACAAGATTTATGAGTAAATACAGCAGCGCAATTTAATTGCTTAGTAAGCTGTGATACAGATATAAGAGAGCAGGTCATCGACGGAACCAAGAGAACATCCGCCATATTAGTATGCGACCCTAATTTGGCGACACCCTTCTGGGTGGCCAATGAGGAATCACCATTGGGCATACTGATAGCACACGGACGGATAAATTCCAGTGAGGATAAATTGGCACGAGTTCCGGTCATATGCTGCGAGGCACCTGTATCAACAAGCCAGTCGTGCATCTTACCAGATAATTTGTCACCAGATGTTCCGGAACGATGAGCACTAGCCACCTCAAATAGAGCAGTCCATTGGTCAGCTGTGAGCTCCGGCAAAGAGGGCTTGAAACCAGCAGTAGGGACACCGATCGGTTGAGCAGCAGCTGCAGTGGCGGAAAGCCCCTGGTCGCTGGAAGAAGACCCGCGACCATGTCCGCGCTCAACGCCTCGACCCCCACGGCCATTTTTCTTTCCGCGACCTCGTCCATCGGGAAAACCGTGCAGGATAAAGCATTTAGAAATGTGATGACTTTCACGCTTACAGTGATCGCAACTAACCCGTTTGCTGTCAGTCGATGCAGGATGAGATTGAGTGGCAAACGCCGCAGCTTCAGGACGAGTATCGCGATTGCGTGCAATCGTGGACAGCGTCTCCTCCTGCATAACCATAGAATAGGCGCGCATCAAAGTTGGTGGCGGATCCAGACTCAAGATCTGTGAACGGATCGGACTATAGTGATCATCCAAACCGCAGAGAAACTGATGTAATTTTTTGGCGTCACTACGTTTCAGAGCCGTGTCTGTAACATGACAGGAGCAGCCCGGCGTAGAGCATACGAGTAAAGGTTCGTACGTAAGAATTTCATCCGAAAGAGGAGTAAGCTTCCCAAAATACGATGCCAGCAAGTCGCCATTTTGCTTGCAGGCATGTAGTTCACTTTTAACTTCGTATAATCGAGCCCCGCTGCCCACAGAAAACCGTTCACGGATGTATGCCCACAATAGAGTGACATTCTCGCGATACGAAATTGTTTTACGCAGCTTAGGCTCTACCGTGTTGAGAATCCATGACTCAAGTAGAGATTGAAGCGTCATCCATTCTTCCAACTCATCTTCATTGGTTGGGCGGGCGATCTTACCTTCAACATATTTCCACTTGCGCATACCACGAAGAGCAACCCTTACGGCAAGAGACCACTCTTCATAATTAGTCCCGCGAAAAACTACCGGTGTGATAATGTTACCGGGTTGATCACTGGGCAAAAGGCCATACGGACTCACTGGGATGCCGCTGCCGCCGGAAATAGCAGCGACTTTGCCGGATTTTGTCGCGTCGTCGGCCATGAGAAGTGAAAGAGAATTCCACAGAAGAAGATGTCGAGAGAATCGTTACTGCTCTGATACCATAAAGAAACTCAAGATCTTTGGAAATTTTCCTTGATTGTATTGATGCCAAAAGGCCACTATATATAGTGTTACAACTCTTTACACTAATTAAGGAATATACCTAATCAACTCTAATGTTGACTAATCTAAATTTGTACAACACAAATTACGCCAATTAACAACTTATCACAATCTTTACATCTTTACAGGTTCAGTGTAAGATGCTACATTTACTCTCTTTTCTCAATTCTTTGAGAGATATCTGCTGAGAACAAGCATAATCTGTATATGCATATATATATATATATGCATATATATATATATATGCATATATATATATATATATGTACACGTATATCTCACTTGTCCATATTGTTATGGGTATCGATAAGTCCCCTTAACATTTCTTATCATAATCATAAACCTACTGAAACTGTTCTGTTAGTCTCGGGTTCATTTGAGTTGAAAGGATGTACTGAACCTTCAATAGAAGTCTCTCGTTGCAATAGAAGTTAACCCCGGTGCTTTGTTCGAGGTTCACTCTTTACAGGTGTTTGCTTGTAGGTTAACCTGAGGTGGAGTGTGGGAAACCAGTTGAATAAATGATGGCAGTCATTTGGTGTCTTCAGCTTTATGCTCTTCGTTTTGACTATATTTTGCAGAACACTTCTTGGTTGTGGTTGCAGAACAGTTCTTGTAATGTAATTCCTTCTAGGTTTAGGTAAGATAATGCTGCTCTTCCAGCTCCTTGGATGATTTACAAATCCTTGTGCGTTTTTGCATTTGAAATTTTCTTCACCTATGCCAACCGTCAGTTAGCTTTTCTACAATGCTATGCTATTAAGAGCTTTTTTTTACTAATTTTTTAGATTATTTTTCTCCTATTTTTTTCAGATTATTTTAAAAATAGTGTTTTTAACTCCACTTCTCCTTCTCTATTGTTTCCATTCAAAACTCATTTTTTAGAAGGTGGTAGGAAACTACTTTTTTTTTCTACTTCTACGTTTAATGGCAATTTCGTAAATAAATTAAAGTTATCTTACCAAACTTAACTACAAACACTATTTAATCAACTTAAAATTTGATTGCAAACACTATTTCTATAACTTTTTCAATTTTTTCATAGTTTTATCAAACACTCAAATAATACAAAATTAAAAGAAGAATTAGAATCAAAAGGAGAAGGAGAAACAAAATTAGTAGGGGTACAAAACAGTTCCTAATTAGACTTAGACTATTTAATATAATTAATTTGCATAATGTTTTACAATGATCTCAAAGTGTGCAGTACACGTATAATAGTTATTTATCATTTAAAAGAGAATTAAATAATATCCATATTTATGAAGTAAGATTTGACTGTTTAGCTAATGGATAAGCTCATATGTCTTGCATTTTATATGTTCAAATGTTAATTGTATTTCATAGATATTTAATTTTGATTATTGCACAAAGTATACGGGTGTGTGGTGGAATTACAAGTGTGAATTCCTTTTTTTTTTTTAATTATGATTATCGAACACGGGTGGATTCAGAAAATTATTTTAGGGAGGGCTAAATTTTTTTTTAGGATACATCAAGAAATCTTATATGGGTAAAATAAAATTAGGGGTGGCTATGTAATTTTTTATTAGGGTAGTGTGTAACAAAGTAATTTACCTATTCTATAGTTATAAAAAATAATAATTTATTAATTCAAAAAAGAATAAAAAAATAAAAGTTAAACTATGTAATATACTTAAAGTTAACTTTCAATAAAAATAATTAAACAAATATGTATAATATCTTATAACACAAATATTAATATATTTTAATTTTTTTTTTAACAAAGTAGATCAATTAAAGCAATGGCGGAGGGAGGGGGCTAGGCCTGGCCCTAGCCGGGTCAGCCCCCTCCCACACACCCCACCCTCAAATGCAATTTTTTTATCCAAAAAAATAAAAATAAAAATCAGAAAATCAGAAAATATACAATTTTTTTCTTAGTTCTAGAAAAGAAAAATACCAAAGTATTCTAATTTGACAAAGCTACATATTAAAAATAAAATAGCTATGATGAATAAAACGAACTAAGTGTTATATTCAGCTAACAGTCACCCCTTTCCCTCTATATTTTCATTACTCGCCCAAAATAATTTAATCAAAAAACTTATGCTTATGAGTTTCTCAATGATCAAACAATTTTATATCATTTTTTTGTTTTTTTATGGAGATTCTTTTATATGTTTGGCAGATATAGTTGACAAAGTTCATGTAATCATAAAATGTAGTTCATAACAAATAATATTATCACCCAAAAAAAATTATTTTTATCCCTAAATATTTTTTTTAATGCAATACCAAAAAAAATTAGTCCCCCTAATTTTTTTTTCTAGATCCACCGTTGAATTAAAGGATCCAAATTGCTAATACGGATCAGATATCTATGGTTAAGATTTCTTACCCGGGCTTGACGATTTCAATTTCCACTTCATTATAATTCATTGAACCACAATCAAAGATGGTTTTATTGCATTCATCACAGAATTCTACACGTAAGAATAGGATTACAAAAGGAATGTAGTAATATTTGCTTGCATCTTCATCACAAAAGCCATCAAGTTTTACCTAGGGCTGTTCATTCGGTATTACCGATCGGTATTCGGTAAATATCGAACCGAACCGACAATTTTCGGTATTTGGAAAATCAAATCGATGCCGAATCGAAATACCAAAATACCGAAAAAAATCGGTATTTCTGTATTCTGTTCGGTATTCGGTATACCAAATACTGAATAATTTTTTTTTTTTTAAAAAAAAGTTGGCCTATTTACCGAATACCGAAATACCGAATTACCGAATACCGAATAAGTACCAAATGGAAAAATCGATACCGAACCGATTAAGAAATCGGTATCATATTTATATACCGATACCGATACCGAATAACCGAACTTAATCGGTTATTCGGTACGGTAACCGAATACCGATCGGTAACCGAATACCGATCGGTAACC
>JAOWBN010183290.1:0-16701 GCA_028565015.1 Pinguicula moranensis
GAAGGGGTGTTGTTTTGCATAAGTACTTAAAAGATAATTATTTTTAGAATGAGGTGTCTCGGAGGGTCCGAATTTTTTCGGACCCACCATGCCAGAGCCCGGCCGCCCGCCATGCCGGAATCCCGCTGCCCACCGTTCCGGAATCCCACCGCCGGCCATGCTGGAGGTTCGCCGTGCCCGTGCCGGGGCCGGGCCGGGTGTATTGAGGTGCTTTTACATAAAAAAATATGCCATTCTAATTTTTAAGAAGGAAAAAAAGTATGTCAGGGGTGCTTATTTTTTTTACAAGGTTTATCTTTTTAAAATAAGAACAAGTAGTAGAAGGTTGGCTGCGTAAAACACTCATTTTCTTAAAAAAAGATGCTTATAAGCCAATTATAATTTTAAGAAGGTTGCGCAAAAGAAAGGCCGAAACCTAAAGTAGAGGGGTACGAAACGGGTACTTGTCAATATGCTTTAACATTAAATTCATCCAAACTAATTAACTAAAAAAAAATAAAAAAATAAAAAAATAAAAAAATTATCCAAACTATATCGCGAAACATTAACCAGTTCGTTTTTAAAATGAAATATTTTATTAAAATCTACTCAATATTTCTCATTCTATTGCGCATTTGGATCACAACAATTTTGTCTTAATATTGAACCAAAATATGTATGCGTTCATTGTAAATGGAGTTGGGAGAGTCATCATTAATGATTCTTTTAACTTTGTGCTAATGGATTAAATCAAAATGACTATTAAATTCTAGTGCTTCTATAATTATTGAAATTGCTAGAACTCAATACATTAAATGACGAAATGCATATTTGATCGCAACGAAAATAACCTCTTTGTATAATTACAAGACCCTAACTTAATTGAAAATATATTTAGTACCTTGTGTTGTTGTTGTTTGTTGTATTGAACCAAAATCTGCAGTATTTATTCTTCTTGGAAACAAGCCTTGATTATGGTACATACGGGATGAGGAGTCCAGATTTCCCTTGCAAAACTTGCAAGGAGTTCTTCAATTAGTTTTTATCATCTCAAAACAAAAAAAAAGGAAAAGAAATAATATAATAAGAAATTCTCAAAATATCCAACCACCAAATTACTGTCAACTGAAAAAGAGAGAACCTTTTTTTCCTGATAAAGTCAAATAGGAAGATTTGAACCAAGAATTTAGGGGCGGAAAGTAGTTTTATATAATTATTTTTTAACAGATATAAATGTTTATGAATTATGTATATATATTTTTTCTAACAAAATGTTTTATCCCCTAAAATCGTTTAATTCTCATCAACGATAATCTGTCTCCTCCTAAAGGGAGTGTATGTCAAGAAATCCGAGCAAAGAGTTTGTAACTCGAATCTTATCATGCATTGCTTCACATCTACTTCCTTCAGAGGGGTTCAGGTTCATCACAATTCGATTTTCGAGGAAGATACAAAAACATACTCTCATATACACACAACACACAAAGAGAGACAACGAAAGTTCATTTTCCTTCTTCTTGGCTCCAACTTTCCATGTAGCCATGTTTCTTTAGTGGCAATTGATTTTATGTGGAAACCCTTTTTTGTGATAATGCCAAATATGAAGATTTGAAGCATTGACTCAGGATAGACATTTAGATATCCCTAAAACTCACTAAACTACCAAGGGTTTAGGGGCGGGGAGCATGACCCCCAAATATTAGTTTTATATAATTATTTTTAAACATATAAATATGTTTATGAAATATGTATATATGTTTTTCAGACAAGATGTTTTATCACCTAAAATCGTGTAATTCACGTGAAAGGCAATCTGACTCCTCCTGAAGCGATGTGTACATCTAGAAATCATAGCAAAGAGTTTCTAACTCGAATCCTATCCTACACTACTTCACATCTATCTCCTTCAGAGGGGTTCAGGCTTATCACAATCCGATTTTCGAGGGAGAAACATAACACTCTCATACACACACAACACAAAAAGAGAGATAAGGAACATTCATTTTCCTTCTTTTGGGATCCGACTTTCCATGTTGCCTTATTTCCTTATTGGCGATAAATCTTCTCTAGAAAACCCTTTTTCATGATTATGCCAAATATGAAGATTTGAAACATTGACTCAGAAAAAAACATTTATATATCCAAACCCACAAAGTACCAAGGGTTTAGGGGCGGAAGCAGAGGGTATGACCCCCAAATAGTAGTTTATATATATATATATATTTATATATATTGGTTTATGAAATATTTATATACGTATTTTTAAACAAGATGTTTTATCCCCTAAAATCGTGTAATTCCCGTCAACGATAATCTGCCTCCTCCTGAAGCGATATGTACGCCAAAAAATTAGAGCAAAGAGTTTTTAACTCGAATCATATCATGCACTGTTTCACATCTATCTCCTTTAGAGGGGTTCAAGTTCATCACAATCTGATTTTCGTGGGAAATACAAAAACACACTCGCATACATACACAACATGGAAAGAGAGATCACGATGGTTCATTTTTCTTCTTCTTGGCTTGACTTTTCTTGTTGCCTTGTTTCCTTAGTGGTGGACTTTCTCTGGAAACCGTTTTCGTGATAACTCCAAATATGAAGATTTGAAACATTGACTGAGGACAGACATTTAGATATCCCTAAGCCCACGAAACTACCAAGTTTAGGTGTGGAAGCAGGGGTCATGACCCCCAAATTGTAGTTTTATATATTTATTTTTTAACGTGTATATACATATATATATATATATATTTGTTTATGAAATATGTATATATGTTTTATCAAACAAGATGTTTTAAGTTTTATCCCCTAAAATTGTGTAATTTCCGTCAATTACAATTTGCCTCCTCCTGAAGCGATGTGTACGTAAAATAATTAGAGCTAAGACTTTGTAACTGAATCCTGTCTTGTACTGCTTCACATCTATCTCCTTTAGAGGGGTTCAGGTTCATCATAGTCCAATTTTCGTGGGAGATAAAAAAAATACACTTGCAACATAGAAAGAGAGATCGAGAAGATTTGGTTTCATTTTTGTTGGCTCTCACTTTCCTTGTTGAATTATTTCCTTAATGGCGATTGATTTTTTCTGTAAACCTTTTTAATGTGATAAAGTTAAATATGAAGATTTGAAGTATTGACTAAGGATAGACATTTAGATATCCCTAAAACTCACAAAACTACCAAGGATTTAGGGGCGGAAGCAGGGGCATGACCCCCAAATAGTAGTTTTATATATTTAGATTTTAACATGTATATATATATATATGTTTATGAAATATGTATACATATTTATCCCCTAAAATTGTGTAATTCCTGTCAACGATAATCTGCCTCCTTGTGAAGCGATGTGTACGTCGAGAAATCTGAGCAAAGTGTTTGTAACTCGAATCCTATCATGCACTGCTTCACAGCTATCTCCTTCATAGGGGTTCAGGTTCATTGCAATCCGATTTTCGAGGGAGATACAAAAACAAACTCTCAATCACACAAAACACAGAAAGATAGATCAGGAAAGATCATTTTCCTTCTTCTTGGCTCATACTTTCCTTGTTGCCTTGTTTCCTTTGTGGTGACTGATTTTCTTTGAAAATCCTTTTTTCGTGATAAAGTCAAATATGAAGATTTGAAGCATTGACTGAGAATAGACATTTAGATATCCATAAAACAATGAAAATATCAAGGTTTTAGTGGCGGAAGCAGGGGGCATTACCGCCAAATAATTGTTTTATATATTTATTTTTAACATGTATATTTATATGTGTATATATTTTGTTTATGAATTATGTATATATGTTTTTTCAAAAAAGAACTTTTATCCCCTAAAATCGTGTAATACCCGTCAATGACAATCTGTCTCCCCCTAAAGCTGTGTATGGCGAAAGCAAAGAGTTTGTAACTTGAATCTTATTGCACTGCTTCACATCAAGGGGTTTAGGTTTATCACAATCCGATTTTCATGGGAGATACAAAAACACACTCGTACACACACAACACAGAAAGAGAGATAAGGAAAATTCATTTTCACTCCTCTTGGCTCTGACTTTCCTTGTTTCCTTGTTTCTTTAGTGGCGATTGATTTTCTCTGTAAATCCTTTTTTCGTGATAACATCAAATATGAAGATTTAAAGCATTGACTCTAGATAGACAGAGTACCAAGGATTTTAGGGGCGGAAGCAGGGGGCATGACCCCCTAAAAGTAGTTATATATTTTATGAAATATGTATATATGTTTTTTCAAACAAGATGTTTTATCCCCTAAAATCATGTAATTTTCCATAAATGGCAATCTGGCTCCTCAGAAGCGACATGTACGTAAAAAAAAATAAGAGCAAAGTGTTTGTAACTTGAATCCTATCTTGCTCTGCTTCACATCTATCTCCTTCAGAGGGGTTTAGGTTCATCACAATCCGATTTTTTTGGGAGATACAAAAACACACTCGCATACACACACAACAAAGAAAGAGAGATCAGGAAGATTCATTTTCATTCCTCTTGGCTTCGACTTTCCTCGTTGCCTTGTTTCCATATTGGCGATTGATTTTCTCTATAAACCCTTTTTCCGTGATAAAATGAAATATGAACATTTGAAGCATTGACTCAAGATAGACATTTAGATATCCCTAATGCCCTAGAAAGTACCAAGGACTTAGGGGCGGAAGTAGGGGGCATGACCCCCTAAAAGTAGTTATATATATATATATATATAACATGTTTATATTATGTTTATGAAATATGTATACATATTCTATCCCCTAAAATCGTGTAATTTTTGTCAATGACAATTTGCCTCCTCCTGAAGCGATGTGTATGTCAAGAAATCAAAGCAAAGAGTTTGTAACTCGAATCCTATCCTGCATTGCTTCACATCCTTCTCCTTCATAGGGGTTCAGGTTCATCACATTCCAATTTTCAAGGGAGATACAAAAACACACTCTCATACACACAACACATAAGAGAGATCAGGAAGATTCATTTCCCTTCTTCTTCTTTTTTGATGGGTAATAAAGATTAAATTGCACAAAAAATTTGCTCTACATACTATGACAAGTTTTTGGCCTTTTAAAAAGGGCAAAACTTCCAAGCATTATGTATACATACTCAAGGTGGAAAATATGTACTCATGCAAGTCCGAGGATGGCGTATCCAGTCAGTCAATGTCATACCGGTCGGTGCCTTCTCAAAGGCCGTATGCCAAATCCACACTTGTTCTTGAATGCTTTCCAGAATCTTGTCATAGTTGAAAGTATCATTACTGAATCTCAAGTTATTGAGTATATTCCATATACTCCAAGTAGCACTGTGCAAAATTGCTTTCCACAAGTCGGATCCCCTTTTGTATGCAGACATACCAACATGGACTTGAAAATGTTCCACCGGCGACTTGTGGCCAACATAGGCATAGCCAAACCAGTGATATATAGCACGTCATAGATCATAAGAAGCATCGCATATCAAAAATAATTGGTTGACATTTTCTGCGTGTACCTTACATAGAGAGTACAATTGGATCTCCATGGGGAAGGACATTCCACGGACGATAAGGTTATCAATTATGGCGATACGAGACTACAGTAATTTCCAACAAAAAGCCAACACACGATGAGGCATTCTCTTGCCTCAAACCTCTGCCAGTGTCGGATTGAGCATCACCGAGGAATTTCGGTCCTTGAGGATGGCATTATATCCACTATGGACTGAGTAGGTGCCGGATGGTGTGTCCGTCCCGCGCCAGGAGTCACTAATATCTCTCGGATGGTACATGGCCAGCTGGGTGTTCAATTCAATCAACAGGGACGCATCACATCGGCTTGGAGGATGATGTCATTTCCATCTGATCTGACACATTGAGTCCTCCAAGTACCATATACCAGCCACCATGTATTGTTTGTCTGATGACCGAGAATATATTCTATGTAAACATTTTGCTAGACTTTCCAAATCAATCCAATTATACTCCCAAAAATGAGTTGCCTTACGGTCACCCAACACCCTACCGATATGATTAGTGAACCATCCAGAATTGGTGTAGATTATTTTGCATAGATCGTGCAACCAACGTGAATATTTCTGAGCCTCAGGTAATGTGCTCCAATCCTTTCTAACATGCGAGCACCAAAATATTTGGTCTTTAGCACATCACTCCACATGGATCCCTCATTCATTTTCATGCGCCACCCCCATTTTGCAAGCAAGGCTAGATTAAAAGCATTTTCCAAGATGCCCACCCCTCCCTATTTTTTTTTTATTTCTGCATAGTATTTCTCAGCTAACCCACGGAATAGCACCACTCGAGTCATGACTTGATTTCCACCAGAAAGTTCTGCATATTTTGATCATCTCTTGTACAACCGACTTCTGTGCCATTTAAAGAGAGAATTGATAGACAGGCATACTACATACCTCGTACCAACAAAAAGAAATGGTTAATGATACAATCAAGCAATGAATTATGACTTAATTATTCCATCGATGGGATTCATCTAGGCAAAGTCACTAAGAACTTCGATAAAGTTGAGGAACCAATTCTCCCAAGATAAGGTGCATTGCTTCATGGCTAGACTTAATAGAATCCAACTGTTACGGCTGCCCGGATTCGCGCCGATCATAATGCCCAAATATTCAAATGGGCGATGCATAGTTGAGCAATGAAGTAGTATTGCACTTGCCGTGAGTTGCTCATATGAGAGGTTTACACCCAATATATTACTTTTTGTGAAGTTTATGGACAACACCGACACCATCATATAGATCCGCAGCACACCCTTCATAGAGGTGACATTAGCTAGATCCCCCTTGCCAAACAATAGAATATCGTCAGCGTATAGGGAATGTGTATATATTTTGTCCCCACACTGAATACCATTCAAACAATTCCTCTCCACCACCCTCTTTAGTAATAGGTTCAATCCTTCAGTAACGATAACAGACAAGAATGAGGAAAAGGGGTCACCCTGTCGCAATCCACGCTCGAAGTTAAATATACCTGAAGAGGAGCCATTGATCATAACCGAAACATTCGCAGATGTGATACATGCTTTTATCCATCCAATTCATTGCTCACATAAACTCATTTTCCTCATCATTTGCAAAAGAAATGTCCAAGTCACTGAGTTAAAAGCTTTTGCAAAACCTACTTTGAAGAGCACGGCTGACTCTTTTGTTTGTTGCACATGATGAAGTAATTCACTAGCAAATAAAATACCGTCCTGTATTTGTCGGCCTTTGATGAAGGCTAATTGTTCTGCTGATATTAATTTACCAATTACCTTCCTCAGATGGTTAGCAAGCATTTTGAGAGGAGCTTGTATGCGCTACCTATCAAAGATTTAGGGAGGTAGTGACTCAATCCGACGGTGATGAAACTTTTGATGCTAGAACTATAGATATTGCATTTAGTCCACGGAATAATTTGTCGGAATAATAAAATTCCTGTATGAAATCAATGTATTCTTTTTACATTGTCTCCCAATAGGTTTGCAGGAATTTAAAGTTTATACCATCAGGGCCCGGGCTCTTTCTTACCGAACAAGACAGTAGAGTGTCAAATATTTCAGTTTCCAAGAAAGGGGAAATAAGCATTCGGTTATCCTCAGTAGACAATTGATGATCACATTCCTAAATAATATGAGGGTGGTCTAAATGTGTTTCCGCAAAGTGTGAGGAAAAATAGTTTAGAATACCTTGCTTAACTTCTGGGATCGAGTCCGTCTACACACCATCAAAGAATATGCCATGAATATTATTCCTTTGTCTACGCTTCGGAACACATGCATGAAAATATCTTGTGTTTCCATCCCCTTCACGGATCCATTTGAAATGAGACTTTTGTTGCAATAGGGGCTGTTGTCTACGGCAAGCAACTTTTAGATGACAAAGAGAGATTTTCGATCATTGATTTATTTAATTGTTAGTGCACGCACTTCACCCCCCGAATCATACCAACCCAATATCTTGAACGTACGTGTTGCTATCAAGTCATGAAACTTCCGTATGTTTTTCAAAAAAAACAAAGAGTTTTTAATCTGGATCAACGTGAGCTCTCTCACAATTCCAAAATCAAAAATTGAAAATCGATAGATAAACAATTAAAAAAAAACAAATCAAAGTACCTCGATGTACCCAAGGTTTTTACATTTTTTGCTAATAACGTGTTGTAATCTAAAGAACCTGTAACAAAGGAAAAGAGGTTAAAACTCTTGTTAAATGTGTGTTCTTATTTCCATAGTCCCTCTTTATATATAATAAATGACGGGGAGTTACAAAGGTATAAAACATTAAACGGTCGGTCATAACCATACATTTATAACATTTTTTTTTTATCTTAGGGATATTATTATTATTATTATTATTTATTGGAGTATCTAGGAACTTGAGCATTGCCATTTGACCAAATTCTGTAATTAATGATCCCTCACGTTTTAAAAAATCGAAAGTGTACAAAAGAACAATTCCATTATTTACGGAGGTCGTGTCTCCTTTGTCGAAAAATAATTGGATTTGAGCTTTTCGGGAAGTTAAGCAATTTTCAGGGTCAAGGGCCTGAATTCTTCCTGGACCGAAATTCGCTTTATATCCTTATTTCTAAAAAATCTCCCTAAAATTTACAATTACTATTCTTTCTCTCCTTTTTTCCATCAAAGTTTTATTGTCTTTTTTCCTCGAAAAATATGCCCCCCTACATCTTGGATCTTGCTATCTATTTATAGGTAATCAAAGAGGATTGTGGTCTCCACGTGAAAGCTTCTTAGTGGTAAGGTGATATATGATGTATGGCACATCATCAAGGCTTTTAGGGGACCGTGATCCTCCTTTTTGGGGAAGCTTGTTCACATTCGCTTTTTGGAGGGGATGGGTTTGTCTTGATGAGGGCCGAGTTTCTCCCCTTTTTGGGCTTTATTTCTGGGCTGCGATTTTATTTTTTCCGTTGGCTTATTTCCTCATGTTTTCGGGCATGGAGAGTAAGGCCCTATCATTAACACCCTCCTGAAAATCAGTTTTTCTGCAAGAAAATTTGTTTTATTATAGCAGTATTGGTTGCTTCTCCAAGTGGTACTTGTCTTGTCAGGCGTTTCTTCCTCTTCTCGTGTTGAGAGCTCGTCTTTTAAATATTCTTTTGGCAGTCGAATTCTCCTCAGGCAATTGCTATTTGGCACAGCGATCATAGGAGATGGGGGTCATGGTAGTCCTCTATTCTTCTCTTTTCTCTTCTATTTTTTTCTAGATGGGTTCTATGACTCTTTTAATTTCTGGTTTGGGTAGGTATGAATTGATCTTCTGGTGTCTTTTTCACTGGCGAGAATTTCCCTATTTTCGGGCACTTTCAGGTGTTTGTGTTTGTGCTAAGCTTTTAAATGGACCTAAATTTGTGTCTCGTTGGGCTTCTATGTGAGCGGATGTCTTGTTTCATTGGTCCTGCGAGTGGACCAAAGGTCTGTTCTTGTAGGGCTTTCAGAGAGTTGTGTCTTGTCGAGCCTCTGAATAGGTAGAAGCGCCTGTCTCGTCAGGATTTTTTATCAGGTTCGTTGGAATATCCTATGTTCTAGCCACGGGTGAAGGCATTTCGGCATTTCGCGTTATGGTGAGAACATCTTTTTGGCCCATTCGCACGAGTACAGACATCTTTTGGCGCATTTCGTATTATGGCAAGAATTTATTTTGGCGCATCCACTCAGGGGTGGACATCTTTTGGCATTTTTAATATTATGGAGAGAACGTTTTTTTGGTGCATCCGATCAGAGGTAGACGTATTTTGGCATGTTTTGCGTTATGGAGAGAATGTCTTTTGGTGCATCCGCTCAGGGTAGACGTCTTTTGGCATGTTTCGAATTATGGCGAGAATGTCATTTTGGCGCATCCGCTCGGGGACGAACATCTTTTAGTGCATTTCACGTTATGGCGAGAACATCTTTTTGGTGCATCCGCTCTGTGGCAGATGTTGTTTGGCGCATTTTCCATTATGGCGAGAATGTCTTTTTGGCGCATTCGCTCGGGGATGAATGTCTTTTGGTGCGTTTCACGTTATGGCAAGAACATTTTTTTGGCACATTCATTCGGGGCTGATGTCTTTTGGTGCGTTTCGCGTTATGTTGAGAGCATCTTTACGCTTTGCGCTCTGGCGAGAGCGCCTAGGCGCAATTCGCACTCTTGCAAGAGCGTCTTGGGAGTTGGTTTCTCATTGAATTTTCTCAAGCAGTCATGGTTCCATGAGTGGGTCAGGATTTTCCCTTCTACGATTTCCAAACGGCAGGCTCCATTTTGGTATCACTTGATAAGTTGATAGGAGCCCTCCCATATGGGTTGAAACTTTCCTTATTTTTGGGGTAACAAGATATTTTTTAGGACTAGGTTCCCTTCTCATAATTTTACTTCATTCATTTTTGCCCCTTGTCCATTTCGGAACTGAGTTTGATGCTTTAGTAATTTCTGTTGGGCTTGATCTCGGATTTTTTCTAGGTCCTTTAGATCCATGAGATGTTTCTTTGTTGATGTTTTGGGGGGTCATAGGAGGCAACCCAATACTCCCCGTAGCTAATGTTGGCGATTGATATGGCCTCAGATCCATTTATCATGGTGAAAAGGGTGGTTTTGGTGGAGCTAGTGGTTGTGGTGTGATAGGACCAGAGGATGTCGGGTAGCTCCTCTGCCCAGTTTTGATTTCGGTCACCCAGTTTCTTTTTTAGTCCAAGCTATATAACTTTGTTCAATGCACCTACACATTGGATTGTGGGTGGTATGCTGACGTGAATCTATGGTGGATCTGCAATATTTTGCGCCATTTAGCAACTTTTGCTCCACAAAATCGTGTTTCGTTATTGGAAATTAACACTTGGGGAGCTCCGAAATGGCACACTATATTTCTTTTTTGTAATTTGGCCACAACTTTAATTTCTGCCCATTTGGTAAACTATTCAGCTCCAATAACAATGAAGCGCTTTTGTCCCGGGGTTGGGGGGAGCGGCCCGACGATGTCTATCGCCCATGTGTTGAATGGACATGTGACAAATATTTTTTCATGGGGGCGATGGGACAAAATGACAAGTTTATATGCCTTTGGCATTTCTCGCACTGGCGTGTGTAATCGAGCGCGTCGTGCATTAGAGTTGGCCAATAGAAGCCATGTATGCGAGTTTTTGTTATAAGGGCTCGTCCTCCAATGTGACTTCCACCTCCTCCTTCATGTATTTCTTCAAGCAAGGATTGAGTGTCAGGATAGGTAATGCATTGGGGGAAGGGTCCTTCAAACCTATGTTTGTGTAGCTCGTGGTTTATGAGAGTAAACCTCAAGGCTCGAGTTCATATTCTTCGAGCTACCATCTTATCGGCTGGTAATATTCCTTCTTTGAGGTATTGGAGGAGTGGTTGCGTCCAGCTAAATTGGTTCAGTAACATGATGATGTCATCAGGGCATGATTTCGTGATGGCTGGTTCCTTTTGTACACATACTTGTATGGTTTTGGTATTTGCTGTCTTGAGGTGAGAAACAAGCTTGGATAGGATGTCAGCAGTGGTGTTCTTTGTTCGGGGGATCTCGTGTAGTTTGAAGTGTAGGAAATTCAGAACGAGGCTTCTGAGCTTTGTCAAGTATTTGAGCATTATTTCCTCGTAGGCCTTGTATGTCCCGATGTATTGTCTGTGAACCAATTGAGAGTTCGTGTGTGCCATAAGATGTTTGATTCCTTGCTGGCTTGCTATTTTGAGCCCTAAGATCAGGGCTTCATATTCTGCAATATTGTTGATGACGGAAAAATTCAGAAGTGCGACAATGTTGATTTTTTCACT
The DNA here is from genome assembly GCA_028565015.1 of Pinguicula moranensis. NCBI lineage: Eukaryota > Viridiplantae > Streptophyta > Magnoliopsida > Lamiales > Lentibulariaceae > Pinguicula > Pinguicula moranensis. Next base: position 11,759 of record JAOWBN010183290.1, read on the forward strand.
CATGTCCTCCCTCAGTACAATTACAGCCCCTCCTATTGAGTAGTTGCAAATCCATCAATGTATAACTTCCATTATGTTTCGTTGGTAGTGGTTTGTGAGGTCTCTGCAATAAAGTCAACAAGTCTTTGAGCCTTTTGCGAGTTACGCGACTTATAGGTAATGCCATGTTTGCTTAGCTCGACTGCCCATTTCATCAGTCGCCCGGTATCTTGACGTATGTTATGACTTGTAATAGACCTGATCATGCTTATGCATTGAATTTGCTTAGTCGATTTCAATCAAACTCATTATATGTTCGTTCATTGGGAATCTGTGAAGTGGGTTTTGAAATATCTTAAACGTACCAAGTCCTATGCATTTTCTTATCAGACAAACTCCTTGAATATTTATGATTATTTGGATTCACATTATCAGGGTTGTGTTGATACTAAAACATCTACTTCGGGATTAATCTTTATATTTTGCGTGGTTGCTATTTCACGGAAGAGCAAGAAACAAGATATCGTTGCTCAATCTATCATTGAAGCTGAGTATGTGTCTTTGAATCATGCGGCAAAAAAAGCAATATTCTTGAGAAGATTTATGAATGAGCTGCTTATAGTTCCATGTGTGAAACATCCTATTTGGATTTTGTGTGATAGCATAGCTACCATAGCCATATTGAGAAACTCAAAGTGTCAATCTGAAGCTAAGCATATATAAGAGAGATTTCACTACATTTCTTGTTATGAACAAAAAGGGAGCAGAAACTATTGAGATAGTTCCTTCTGCTGCAAATCTAGCAGATTCATTTACCAAGTATTTAAGCATTTCTCTATTTGCTTAACATGTAAATAATACGGGGCTTGTTGTTTTGTGATTCAAATCTAAATGGGAGTATCTTTTTTCCATTTATATCTTGATTGATTCTCACTAGATTTGATATGTGCATACATATTGTCCCAACTCAAGGCCTAATTTCACATGGTTTATGCTTTTGATGCATTTATTGATGGGTTTGTGAGATGGCATCTATAAGGTGCAAGATTTGTTTGTGTGATGAATAGCTCAGGCCTATGGACATGGTAGGGGTACGGTCCTTACTGACTTGTGCAATCATTGTTGCTAAAATAGCAAACATACTTTGCACTAATGAACACCATTTGATCACTCGATTCAGTTTAGTTCTCTTGTCACACTCAGTGTTGGTATAATGAAAGTAAACTATGCAAACCGGGGATAGTTGTGTGGTTTATAATTGGTATACTTAGGTATTATTTTTGAAAACAAAATTAACTGAGATATTATTGAAAATAACTAGAGCAAAATGACTCTATTAAACTACAGTGCTTCTATTTAGTGAAGTTACTGGAACTCAATACATTAAATAATGTAATGCATATTTGGTCGCAACGGAAACGACCTCTTTACAAGGGTAAGGCCGCATACATCTAACCCCCAGACCCCAACTTAGTTGGGAATATACGAATACATTGTGGATTGTTGAAATAAATTTGTTTTAAAGTTATTTTTTTCAAAAAAAATTAAAGCTTTTTTTGTTTTAAATTATTTTAGAGTCAAAACAAAATAAGTTTTATGGGTTTTCACTTGACTGGGTTAATCAAGGATATGTGTTTGTAAGATTGAATTGAATTGCTCTCAAATCCATTCCTACACTTTACCTAAATAAACCCGTTCAAAGTTTACGCCAACGCTGACTTGGTTTGGTAAAATATGGATCTCAGTCCTACTACATGAAGGGACATTTCATATGTAGTGGGTTGTTCAGTCATATACCTTGCATTGAACACAAGCAAAACTGAACTTAATCTTTGCACTTGTTTGATGTTTCTTTGTAGATTATGGCTACTAAATCCCAGAACATATACCCTCTTTCTTTTCTCCTGGAACAAAACAAACTGAACGTCATCAGTTTCACTGGGCTAGTATTGTAACCTAAAGATTGTTTTGAAATAACAAAAGAAAGAGCATGAGTTGGATGTACCTTTGCCTATTTCTCCTACTGACACTGTTCCTCGTGTTGAGACGGTACAAGAAAAAGGTCCATGAATCAAATGAGGTGAGCTACCTTATGCTTGTGTCTATGACACCCGATCTTCAAAGGCGTTTTGAGGATTGGAAAGCATACGATATGATACGCGAGCTCAAGAACATGTTTTAAGAACCAGCGTGCTATGAGTGATATCGTATAGCAAAGGAACTCTTTAAATGTAGGATGGATGAGGGGGCCTCAGTCAGTACCACGTTTAAAAGCTCTTGTGCCTCATTGAGCATCTTCGGAAGTTGGGCTAAACCAGGGACAAAGAGTTGTGCACCGACTGCTCTTGCACTCCTTGCCACCGAGCTTTTGCATGTTCATCATAAACTGCAACATGGTAGAAATGGTGAAGTCGTTGAATGAGTTGCACTCTTTGCTCTCCACGGTTAAGACATCCATCATATGGGTACCTGATGTGTTGTCAGTGTCAAGGGCAAAGCAGGAAGACAAAGAAGGAAAAGTTCAAACGTAAGAAAAAGGCAACTAGAAAGGGTAAGGCTCCGACTGAGAGCAGGAATGCACCCAAACCGACCAAAGTTTCCACACCAACTCCGTACATTGTGTGCTTCTAATGCAACGGCAAGGGACATTTCAAAAGGGAGTGTCCAAAGTTATTGGAGGAGCAGAAGACGTTGGGAAAGTCATCTTCTTTAGGTATTCATGTTGTTGAAATTAATTTTGCTATGTCATCTACTACTTCTTGGGTCGTGGACTCAAGAACAGGTACTTATATTTGTTCAAATATGCAGATAGTAAAAGAAAGTAGAAGGTTGGAGAAGGAAGAAATAAAGTTCATCTTTGGCAATGGCACGCTGGTTTCGGTTGTGTCCATTGGAGACTTGGCATTGATTTTGTCTAGTGGGCTTATAATATAACTGAAAAATGTCTATTATGTTCTTTGTGCTAGTAGAAACATTATGTCTGTGTCTTGTTTAGACTCTCTTGGTTTTAAGCTTACCACTGAGAACAAATGTTGTACCATCTCTCAGAATGGTTTGTTTTATGTTAGTGCTTCTTTTGTTAATGGTCTGTATGTGATTGACCATGGAACGCCCATATACAACGTGAGTACCAAATGACTCAAATCAAGCAATAACAACTCAAACCTCTTATGACATTGTCCCATAGGTCAAATAAATGATAATCACATTAAGAAGCTCCAAGTGAGTGAACTCCTGAATCATTTTGACTGGGAGCCATTTGATAGATGTGAATCATGTTTACTTGGGAAGATGACAAAACACCATTCAATAATGTCGGTGAGAGAGCCACCGAGCTGTTGGCACTAGTGCACCCAGACGTGTGTGGTCCTCTCCGCACAAGCGGGAGAAGTGGGTATTCGTGTTTCATTATGTTTACTAATGACTTTAGTAGATATGGCTATGTGTTTCAGATAAGGCACAAGTCGGAATCCTTGGAAAAATTCAAGGAATTTTAGAATGAAGTCGAAAATTAATATGGAAAGATGATTAAAGCGCTACAACCGGATTGTGGTGGCGAATACCTGAACATTCAGTTTAGAGATCATCTTAAAAACTACTGGAGTGTTTCATAGTTGACTGCACCCAGAACACCATAATGGAATGATATCTCCAAGCGAAAAAACTATACATTTCTCGACATGGTATAGTCAATGATATGTTGAGTGGAACCGCCTTTATCCTTTTGGGGATATGCTCTAGAAATGGCTCTTTTCACTTTGAGTAGGGTCCCTACCAAGTCAGTAGACAAGACTCCAAACAAGGTATGAAGGGGAGGGTCCCTAACTTATCATTTCTCAATATTTGAGGTTGCGAAGCTTCTGTTAGGTGATTAATGCCCGACAAGCTCAGTCCTAAATCTGACAGATACTTCTGCGTAGGATACCCAAAGGAAATCAATAATTATTACTTCTATCATAGGTCGGATAACAAAGTTTTTGTTACCCGACATGGTGTATTCTTGAGGAGAAATTCCTCTCCAAAGAAAGTAGTGGGAGCAAAGTTGTACTTGAAGAAATTCGAGACCCACTACTAGAACTTCGGGCCAAACCAAAAGTGGAGTAAGTTCCAAGCGAGGCTATGGAACAAGTTGCACCATCTGTTAGAAGGTCAGGATGAGTAGTCCGAGAGCATGACAAGTACTTGAGATTACATGATATATTACTTGTTGGTGATATCAATCCCATGACATATTATTAAGCAATGTCAACAGAAGACTCCGATGAATGGCTTAAATCTATGATGTTTTAATTGTAATCCATGGAAGACAACCAAGTGTGGGACCTGATTGAATTGCCTAAAGGGATCAAGCCTATGAAAAACAAATGGGTCTTCAAGAGGAATTGCCTAAAGGGATCATAGCAGTAGTATGTTTATTGCTTTCTCGCATGAACCAATCTCACATATTTTTTCAAGGTTCTACGAAGAAAGATGAGCGGGCATTTGCCAGGGCCAAATCCGCATAGTTACTTACTTTTGAGGTCCCATACAGCAACCTCCTCCCAGGAGTTGCAGGTCTTGTCTTCAGTGTCAGTTTTATACAAAGCCAAACGCGATATCTGGAACGTTAAGTTGTCAAGGGAGTCGTCTAGGGCATAAGCTTTCTCTTGAGCGGCTTTCTTTTCTTTGTCACTCAAATCACCATAGAGGAGGCTCAAGTGTGGCATGTAAGCTGCAAGTATGGAAGCTGTCAGCAAAAATAGATCGTTTTTTAAACCGATCTGGGGTGATTACAGAAGGATAAGAACTTGTTATGTTCTCAATTATCCTCCTCCCTTCTGAGTAGAACACAGTCATCATGTATTGAAGTTAAATCGTTTGGAGATATCCGGGACAACAAACTTACGGGTTGATCTTTGGTAACCAAAATGACTACAGCAATGTGAACTAGCCTCCAACACCTGCTTCAAAATGAGTTAAAAGGC
>JAOWBN010183301.1:0-16701 GCA_028565015.1 Pinguicula moranensis
AGTTCCAGCAACTTCACTAAATAGAAGCACTGGAATTTAATAGAGTCATTTTGCTCTAGTCCATTAGTAAACACAGTCTCCCGTTCTTCCATTCTTGTTCTCTCCGTACAGTGCTCCCGGCATGAACAATTTGTCCGCTCCTTCTTGTCCGTCACCCTCTTCCCCACTACTCTCTGCCATTGCATAGCCACAACACAATCTCCTCTCTTCCCGAGGATGCCTTTCGCTCCCGGGAAGGCAAGTCATACAGCCAGATTGTAAACAGTGAACCCTCCACAGTACTTTCCTTCCTCCTCTGTCTTTGCATCCTCTGCTTTCGTCCGGTAATGAATTCATGGCAGATTCCTCCTCGTCAGCTGAAACTTATGCGGAGAGCAACTATAAAAGCTAGGAAAGCGCCTATGGATCAGTCTTGGTGGGTAAAAGCTCCTCTCACACAGAATCCACGCTCAGCTTTTGATAGGCTTGGACCTAGATTTACTCAACCTATCGTATCTCCCTCTGGAGTAACTAGTTTCTATTTAGCCAATCTTCCCCCCGGATGTGATACGTATAGGCTACATAGTGCTCTGAAACATCAAGGAAAAATTCACAGCTTATCTATTGCTCGAAAGCTCAATAATCAAGGACATCACTTTGGCTTTGTGGACTTCATTAATGTGGATAATATGGACCTAATGTTGTTCAAGCTAAACAACATGTATATAGGCTCCTATCAGCTACAAGCTAACAAGGTACGATATTCGAAAGTCATCCGATCTAACCAAGACGAGAAGTTACCTCTGGTATCTCAGGCACAGAAACCTACATAATCCCTAGTCAAACTGAAGGAACCTATACCGTCTGTGCTCTCGAAACAAGCTGAACCAACAGCCTCCGAGTCTTGTTCAACAAGTTTACTATCATTCACTACTAATGTTCCTCCAGATTTGTGGCTAGGTCGAGGATATGTTGGAACACTGATCCAGAAACAAAGTCTGTTTGATTTTCAAAAGGGGTTAAGGTTAGCTGGATACCTGAACGTGAAGGTTAATCCTTTGAGTCTTGAGGCAGTTTTACTATGGGAGGATGAAGCATTGGACCTGGCGAATCTAATATGTAATGATAAATCTTGGTTGGGAAATTGGCTCAAGGATATACTACCATGGTCTCCCAAAGTATCTGCAAGTAGTCGTATATGTTGGCTACAGGTTTTTGGCCTTCCCATCCAGGCTTGGAGTCAACAGAATTCGTCAGCCATTGAAAACATAATAGGAAATCTAATCAGCATTACTGACATTACTATCTCCAAGCAAAATCTAGAAGCAGCATACTTGGAGGTCCAAATCCCCTTATCTTCCATAACTAATCATAGCTTGATGGTGGAAGTTGATGGTGATCTTCACACTTTACATATTGTAGAATCTATTAAACCAGATTCTCTGTCGAAAGATAATATGCTAAGTATCTCGGATACTGAATCCTTGATGTCTGATGTTCCATCCCTAGACAACTCGTTGGAAAATATAGTTATTGACGTACCAAAGGAGGTTCATTCCGACCATATGAATTGAATGCCCCCCTCTACAGAAGCAGCTATTCTTTCATCAATGCCTCAAGTCTCATGAGCCAAACACAATCCGTGGCAACCAAGCAGGATTAGCTGGTGTCCTTCATCTATTTCTGCCAGTGAAACTAGTCCAAGACCTCAAGTTCCACTATTATCTGTCTGCAATGATGTTCTGCCCTTTGCAACTTCATCTCTGGTCTATGTTCAATATGATTCTGCAAAATCTCTCGAATTAATAGGCAGGGATCAAGCCTCTACAAGGAAGGACTCAGATCATATGGGTGAGGAATGTTATTCTTCTATAAATAAAGTAGCAGTTTTGGAATCAACAGATGATGGTATTCAGCAGGATGTCGATAGTGATACACTAACAGATATCCCTGTTGTCTATGAAGATTTTCCACCTCTTACACATGTTGCTGCAAAGGTAAGCCTGACTCAGGCCTCTGCAGTGACAAGTCCTACTCAGGACTCCACAGAGGAAAGTCCTACTCAGCCCTCTACAATGGCAATTCCTACTAAGATCTCAGCAGTAGCAAGTCCTACTCAAACCTCAGCAGTGGCAAGTCCTACTCAGGCCTCTACAGTGGCAAGTCCTAAAAGGAAAATAGGCATGCCAAAAAGTAATAGCTGCCAAAAACCATAAGCCATACGAAGATGGATAATGACCCAATTCGTGCAAAAAACCTAACCATTCTTGATCAATGGTTGTGTCAGCTGGCAAATCAATCTTCAGTCAGCCCTTCATTGCCAATTTTAAAAATGAACTTTCCAGTTACAAGACTACGTGATCCTCTCTCAAATAATAATATTGATTCAATAATGTCAGTGGGGTCTAGTCTTGGAGTTGACTATGGTGCTAATCAAAAGGAATTCCAAAGGCTATTAGTAGACATGGCAAAAAGCAATCAAACAGCCGCAATGTCGTCGTCTTCCCCTGCAGGGGCTGATACCATCAGTTGTCCATGAAAATGATGACATTCAACATTCAAGGTCTAGGGGGATATGAGAGAAAAGCACAAGTAAAGAATTTAATCCTAAAGGAGAAAGTAAACTTTATTAGTCTACAGAAAACTAAGCTTATCAGCATCGAGAAGAAGCAAGAAGCTATGTTCTTATTTATGGTATAATGCTGAGTTTGATTATGTTTACTCTGGTTCATCTGGAACCTCTGGAGGGCTTCTTTGTATATGGAATAAGAGCAAATTTTGTAGATCTGCCATGTTTAATGGAGAAGGGTTTCTGGGAATATCAGGCAATTGGAATGGGGAGGCAGTCATCTCTCACATGATCAATGTATATGGACCGTGTGATCTGACAAAAAAACAGAACCAATGGAGTCATTTAACAGCTGCATTACTTCCTATTATTCAGGAAAAGTGTTGTATGGTGGGAGACTTTAATGCAATTCTAGACTTAAAAAAGTGAAAAGGAGTTGCATCCCAATTATGTACAGGAGGTAACTCAATTCAATGCCTTCATCAACAATCTGGGATTGCAGAATCTGAACATGGAACGCAAGAAGTTCACATGGTACTTGAAATCACTATCAGCTATGAGTCCTTTAGATAGGTTTCATGTCAGTAAGGGGTGGCTCCATACTGATGAAACCTGGATAAAAGAAGGTCTAGACAAAACAGGTTCTGATCATTGCCATGTGATTCTTTCATCGAAACATCTAAATTGGGGTCCCAAGCCTTTAATGGTACTAGATAGCTGGTTGCAGGAGAAAAGTTATTCAGAAATGGTTACACATGTCTGGTGTAATACTTTGGTGCCAGGCTACATGACTTACCAGATTATGAAAAGATCCAAGTCCTCAGAGAGAATATAAGGTTATGGAATATTTTCACCCCTCAAAACTGGTCTGAGCAGAGGAATTCTATTATTCAGAGCATCAAGACACTGAAGTTAACTCCTGAGGATGATAAATCAACTTCCTCTGATCTTTTCAAATTGGCAGATCTTCAATCTCAGCTAGGTACAGTTCAAAAACAAATGAATAACACTGCTTATCAGAAATCACGGATCACATGGATTCAACAGAGTGATGAGAATTCTGCATTTTTTCACAATTGTCTTAAGAAAACCAGAGCCCTTAACACAATAAATGGGGCCTGGAATGATTCAACATGGTTGGAAGATCCAGAGTCAATCAAAGAATATTTTCTACATCATTTCAGAGAAAGGTTCACAGAGAAAATTTAGGTTAGGCCTACACTAAACCTTCAGTTTAGACTCTGGATCCGGCCAGTAGACAAATTCTCTAACAACCATTTTCTGAGGCAGAGGTTTTTTCTGCCATATCCAACTGCAGTGGACAGAAAAGCCCCGGCCAGATGGGATTAATTTCAATTTCATTAAGCACTTCCTCCCCATATTGAAGTCTGACATTATGCTGCTCATGTATGAATTCTACCAATATGGCCTGTTGTGCAAAGGTATCAACGCCTCCCACATAGCCCTACTTGCAAAAACTTCCAGCCCTCTATTTGTTAAGGATTTTAGTCCAATTACTCTCATTGGCAGTATGCCAAAAATTATAGATACAAATCTGGCAAACAGAGTCAGTCAAGTTATAGGGCCTCTGATCAGCTCAAACCAATCTACATTTATAAAGGGTAGGAGACGTCTTGACAGCATTGTAGTGGCAAATGAAGTTGTAGATGAAGTCAAGAAATTGAAAAGGACTTCTCTCATTTACAAGATAGATTTTGAGAAGGCATTTGACACCATTAATATGAGTTATCTGCTTCAGATCATGACAAAAATGGACTTCCCTCCTTGCTGGCAGTGGTGGGTGAAGGGTCTTTTCAAATCAGCTTCAACCTCCATTTTAATTAATGGAAGTCCCAGTAAAGAATTTTACCCAACTTGTGGCATTAGGCAGGGAGATCCACTATCTCCTTTCCTATTCTTACTTGCTGCTGAGGGGCTATCTACAATGATATCTAGAGCCGGTGATCTTCATCTCTTCAATGGTCTAAAGGTTAGCAGAAATCAAGTTTTAGTTTCACATCTTCAATTCATGGATGACACCATAATGTTTGGGGAAGCAGACTGGAAAACAGTGTAAGCCTTCAAGGCAATCCTACTCAATTTTGAATTAATCTCAGGACTGAAAATTAATTTTGCTAAAAGCAAACTCATAGGAGTTAACATGCATCCTGAAATATTGAGTGAAATGGATGTGTTCCTCAATTGCCAACCAGCTACTCTGCCTTTCAAGTATTTAGGCTTACATGTTGGGGCTCGGATGAACAAGGCTAGTACTTGGCAGCCTGTTCTACAGAAATTCAGCAAAGCAATAACCTCTTGGGACCATGAGCAATTATCCTCAGGTGGTAAGTTGGTTCTTTTGAATGCTGTTTTGGCTGCCTTACCGTCGCATTTCTTCTCCTGTTTCAAGGCACCAAGGAGTGTCATCAAGAAGCTAATATCCATACAAAGGGGATTCTTCTAGGGTAGCTTTGAGGGAAAGAAAAAATTGTGTCTCACTTCTTGGAAAAAGATCACAACTGCCGTGGCTAATGGGGGGCTTGGAGTTTGTGGCCTATCATCCTTCAATTTAGCTATTTTAGGAAAGTGGGGATTTCAGTTGCTGAATGGGGAATCATCCATAGCTACAACTATTCTGAAATCTAAATATGGTGGAAATACTCCTCTATTCATTTCAGGGTTGAGAGCTCTGCATCCTTCTGTTTCCCAACCTGTTGTAGGAAAGCCTAGAGGTAGAGGATATGCATCCGAATGGTGGTCAAGTCTAATGGAAAATCTAAATGGCAGTTGGTTTAGAGATAACCTCCAACTACATTTAGGCAATGGGGAAGGAATCCTCTTTTGGCAAGACAGTCGGTTGAATAATACTTCTCTTGCAATCTCATATCCACGTATAGGAATGAAATCAATAAGGAAATTAGTGTGGCGGAGGTTGGACAATGGATTAATGGAAACTGGGAATGGAGATGGAGATGGAGGAGACATCTCATGGATTCAGATCTTGATGACCTCAATGCACTCACAGGAAACCTGCAGAACGTATCTCTTCATATGCTTACAGGTGATAAATACATCTTCAGATGCAGCAAGGATGGTAAATACACTATGAAAGATGCATATAGGCCGATTTCTGCAGATTCTCAAGAGGTCTATCCAGTGTCACATACAGCACTCACTAATCACATATGGAGGAGTTTGGCTCCTAAGAAAGTTTGTATATTTGCTTGGCTATTAATACAAAATGTTGTGGCTACTAAGTCTTTTTTGCAGATGAGAGGAATTATTCCAACAGATCAAGAAATCATATGTCCACTATGCAATGGAGAGGATGAAACTATAACTCACCTGTTTACTGACTGCACCATCTCGGTACATATCTAGAAAGGGATTGCAGATTGGCTAGCAATACCTTATATATCTGGTATTCCCTCTCTACTTGTATTCTCCAACTCAGCCCCTTCAATAGTGAATGTTCCAGCATAGAACTCTATCTGGCTATCTATGGTTTGGTCCATTTGGAAATCCAGAAATAGAGATAACTTTTCTGCAATGACTCCTCACCTGCAACTGTTAATACATGAGATACAAATGCAAGTCTTGTTATGGTTGAAATCTAGGAAACCTTTTAAACTATTTCCATATGGTTTTTCAGATTGGTTTTTTCAACCTAAGGCCTGCATGGTTTTGAAAGCTTAAATTATAAACATGTAGCAAGTGTCCTGTCAGTGTTTGTGCAGTCTCCTATCAATATGAGTAAGAATATGTTATATCTGTGGAGCTGTCAAACTGCTAACCATGGTTGTACAGATGAACCCGCGAAAGTATGTTTCAGTTATATTCTTCTCATATATATGGTCAGTTGAGCATGAAGTTTGTAGTCATAATTTGTCATTTATTGTATCATGAGTTGGCGCATTAGATTTCTGCAACTTCAATGAGGCACAGGTTAGGTTAAAGGCAGGAGTTGAACAATTTGGGGCCATATGTTGTCAGTCTTCTAATAGGGAGTGTTTTCTAACCATATCTCTCGAAAACATACTCTGAACACACCATTACATTTATGTTCAATGTGGTACAGGTTAGGCATAATTATGGGAGGTTTACGGATGTTAATTTTCAACTGATCTCAACTGATCTAGATCTTCCATAAAAGGTCGAAAGCATCACTGATACCAAAAGGATCCTTGGACAATCAAGTACACAACCTTACAGGAAAGTGATATATAGCACTCAAATCAGAGCTGAATTCTGCTATATACAATGTGATAGTCACCCAGAAAATCAGCCGGATGATAAGAACCTGCCATTCACAAAAGGTCATCAGTTAGCCACTTTACATGTTGAAAGATTGAAGCCTTTAGTACTTCCTGAGATCAAGCAAGCCAGAATATTGAAATTGCCAAATTGAAGTACATACATCATCAGCATGGACTCAATGAGACTAGAAGGTGAAAGATGATGGATAGCAACCGAGATAGTGATTTGTATATTCTAGCCAAACCGGATATGTCCTCTTTTCAATACAGGAATAGCTCACCAAACTGGAAGGAGCTATGTATCAATAGTCCCCAAAAAAGATATTGATAAGTTGATAGTCAGGATAGCCAGATTTGGTGAAAAGCGGACAATGGTGATGAATTGAATGCGAAGATGCTTGTGCATTCAGAATGTTAGGGTAGCCATATACCAAATCACCCTTAGCTGTACTGGAGGATGTGATGGGAGGGCAGGCTATATGCTTCATGATCAAGGAAATGGACACCAATTTCATCCTATAGTTTCAGGGCTCCTGCGCTATGTAGCCTTGGATATGTACATATTGTTTTGTCATTTCTTCTCCTTGTGAATACTTTATTTCATAATATAAATTTGGCTTATCCCAAAAAAATACAAAGCTAAAATAATTATTAATTATGACTCTTCGAGCTCCATTTGCAATGGACACAATTTCCCAAATCGAATAATAAATTTAAATTGACCCTACTTATGAGCCAAAATTGTGGATTTTCACATTGTCACTCAATTAAATATACAAGAATGAAATTTTAACCAATTGCAATATTCAATTAAACATGTAAATCCCTAATTGCATAATTTTTATAAATTCATGCAATAAAATAATAATCAAAATTAGCAAATTCAATTTCTCAATTTCATAATCGAATATTAATTTGCCAAAAATGATTTTATCCCCAAAACTTTAAATTGATCATGCAATTATGCAATTTAAACATCTAATTACATAATCACGGAAAGATCATGTCTTCTCGAGTTTTCTCTCCGTACAAGTCAATTCCAGGTTCCTGTCACCCTTCCTTCTTCCCCGATCGATCCGCTGTTGCCTGATCGTCGTTCCCGCCCGTCGTCCCTCCCTGGGGCTGCCCTACGTGCCCGGGGAGCACCTACTCCTTCCAGATCTGTTCCCCTGCATCTTGGTTCCAAGTCCCACTCTACATCCCTTCTTAGCCGAGCCTAGTAAGATGTCCACCTCTTGGTCAATACCTCCTCATCAGTTGAAGCTAATGCGTCGTGCTGCCATCAAAGCTAATAAAGCTCCAATGGTGTTCCCTAAACGTTTCTCCGACACTCACCCAGCTCAAAACCCGCGCTCCGTTCTTGACAGGTTGGGGGCTCGCATCCCTCCTGTTAAACCCCCTTCAGCTCTAGTTCAACAACCGATCATCCTAAGGTTCTACCTGACAAACTTTCCAAGGGGATGCAACTCAGACCGTTTGAGAATCGCCTTCAAATTTCAAGGCACTATACAATCCCTATCCATCGCATGTAAACTCAATGTCAGAGGCCTTCCCTTTGGTTTTGTTGACTTTGTCACTACAGAGGATGTTGAGCTTCTCTTGTTCAAGCTCAACAACACCTGGCTTGGCTCATACCTCCTGCAGGCTAACATTGCTAGGCATGCTAAGGGCCGTAATGCGGCTGTCAAAGTAGTTTCCACAACTACTTTAACTCCTAAATCCCAGAAGAAGCCTATGGGTACCCTGCCTCCTGTATTGGAGAAAGGTTCCTCTTCTTCCATTTCAGACTCTGAACCCACACTGGTGAAGCCCTTGTCCTTCTATTCTAATAATGACCTTAACTCCTGGATTGCACGCAGCTATATTGCTACACTCAGCCAACAACTTAGCTGTCGTGATCTCCAAAAATCGCTGTAATCAGCTGGTTACCTGAACGTGGTTGCTAGTCCTTTCAGCCCTGGGAAAGTGATATTATGGGAAGAGGAATCTTTAGACTTATGCAACCTGCTGACAAATGACCGTGATTGGCTATCGAATTGGGTAGAGAACATTTATCCTTGGTCCCCTCAAGCTCCAGAAACAAGTCGTACTTGTTATCTAAGTATCTATGGACTACCACTGCAGGCATGGTCTCAGTCTACCCTATCAGCCATAGGTAACCAGTTAGGAACTCATATAAGTATTGCTGATCTAACGCTATCCAAACAAAACCTTGAGGCCGCTCACATTGTGGTCAAAGTCTCCCTCTGCACTAAGGTGGAGTTGAGTCTGCCGATACTAGTTGATAACACTACATATAAATTATATGTGGTAGAGACGATGGTAGAAAAAGCTCATCTCTTCCCTTCCTGCTTACTCGAACTAGACTCATCAGATTCTGAATTCTTTCCCTCTACTGCTACTGATGGCAGTACTGCGGATGACATGGAACTGTGTCCTGTTTTGGAGCAATCTATCGCTTTGGTTGGTTCACCAGCTAACACAACTTCTATCCCACCGACTAACCAACTGTGTTAATCGCCTATGATTGACAGGTACCGTTCACCCTTAGCAGGCAATAAATCCTCTGAGGTTAGCCGATCAAAGAAACCTACTGAGGTGCCCTCTATGGAAATCATAGAATATCCAAGTCCATTACCGGGTGTCCAGCTTCCTGTTGTTCCTTCTCATCCAAGGTCCAGTAAAAACGTTCAGGATGAAGGGATGGTCAATCATCTGTCACAAATGACCGTGATTTCCGTCCTGCCTATCAACCAGGACCTTACATTACAAACCACTACCTCAGAGAACACCTACCAAGAACAACCTCTCAGAGATTCTGTAGAAAAGGATCTGCTCCATTCCTCAATTGTACCTCTGGATCAAAACAGTGTGGATCACCTTTCTCCCATCGTGATTAACTCACCTGTTATTCCCATTGTCATAGATGAAACTGTACTAATCGACAATTCTGTCTTCTATGAAAACTTTCCTCCTCTCCAAGACACAGAGGTGTCAATCCAGAAAAGGAAAGTTGGTAGGCCAAGACTTCTAGAACGCAGGCCTAAACTAGAAGTCAGACACGAAGGGTTGAAGATCCAATTAGAGCTCATAATATAGCTTTCTTAGAGGCTTGGATTCAGCATTTGTCTCCTTCTGTCAGTCCTCCTCTGCCAAGCCGGCCTAAACCTTTACCACTAATTAATCTGCCAGATCCTCTATCCAGTTCTTTGGTCGACTTGATTATGTCAATAGGGTCCTAATTGGGCGTTGTCTATGGATCTCACCAAGGAGAATTTCGCAGACTCCTTGAGAACATGTTTAAATGCAACCTCAAAGCTGCAGTGACATCCCCTCCCCTACTGGACCAGAAAATAGTCTGTCTTTATGAAGATTGTGACCTTTAATGTTTGTGGTCTATGGGGTACGAGAGAAAGTTGCAGGTCAAGCAGCTAATTATGAAGGAGAAAGTTGACTTCATTAGTCTACAAGAAACCAAACTTACTACCATTGACAGAAACCTTTGTTCCTTTCTATGGTATAATCAAGATTTTGACTGGTGCTTTTCATTTTCCTCTGGCGCATCAGGGGATCTCCTTTGTTTATGGAATAAGAACAAGTTCGCTAGATCATCAATCCTGGGAGGTGATGGTTTTCTAGGAGTCTCTAGACATTGGGGAGGAGACACTTCTTTGGACCATATGCTCAATGTTTATGGACCACATGACCTGGTCAAGAATCAGGAGTAATGGAATCTTATAACTGATGTTTTTCTCCCTTTCAAGTTGGATAAATGCTGCGTGATGGGAGATTTTAATGCCATCTTGGAGCTAAGAGAAAGAAGGGGAGTGGCCCCACATAATTATACTCAAGAAGTATCCCTCTTCAACTCATTCATCAATAATTTTGGGTTGCTGAATCTAAGTATGGAACGTAAAAAATTCACATGGTATCTGAAATCCTTGAAAGCCATGAGTAGGCTAGATAGGTTCCTTGTCAACAGCAATTGGTTAACCTCTGATGACACCTCGATCCAAGCGGGTCTAGACAAAGGGAGCTCTGATCATTGCCATGTGAGTTTATCCTCCAAGCAGCTGAATTGGGGCCCTAAACCTCAGAAGGTTTTTGATAGCTGGCTGCAGGACAGGAGCTATGTGTATATGGTTACACAGGTATGGAACAACACCTTGGTATTTGGTTACAAGAGTTATCAAACCATAAAGAAGATAAAGATCCTCAGAGATAACATCAGACAGTGGAGTCTCTCCACCCCTAGAGACTGGGAAGAACAGAGGAAAACTCTTTTTCTCAAGATTAAAGAACTGGAGTTGATTGCTGAGACTGGTAACTCAGCTATCATTGATCAGATATATTTGGCATATTTACAATCACAGCTGGCTGTTATCCAAACATCTCTGAATAACTCTACTTACAAGAAGTCTCGGATTCAGTGGTTGCAGTCGGGAGACGCTAACTCAGCATTCTTTCGTAATAGTCTAAAAAGGTCAAGAGCAATCAACAGGATCAATGGTGTCTGGGATGGACAAACTTGGTTGGAAGATCCGATGCTAATCAAAGAGTGTTTCCTTCGCCATTTTAGTGAAAGATTCACAGAGAAAGTTCCTGTCAGGACATCCCTGAACCTACACCTTAATTCTCTTGATCAGTTGAGCAAAGAACTATTGCAGTCACCATTCTCAGAAGTTGAAGTTCTAGATGCCATATCAAACTGCAAAGACAGAAGAGCCCCGGACCAGATGATTTTAATTTTAACTTCATCAAGCAATTCCTCCCTCTCCTACAGTCTGATATTATGCAGCTCATGCTGAATTTTACAGATATGGCAGATTATGCAAGGGTAGTAATGCCTCACACATCGCATTGCTAGCTAAGTCATCAAACCCACAGTTTGTCAAAGACTACCGGCCTATTACCCTCATAGGCACCATGCCAAAGATAATCTCTAAGACCTTAGCAAACAGAATCAGCAAGGTGACAGGATCTCTGATAAGCCCCACTCAGTCAGCCTTCATCAAGGGTAGGAAGCTACTTGATAGTGTTGTTGTAGAAAATGAAGTAGTTGATGAAGTAAAGAAGTTGAAGAGGAGGGCTCTTATCGTCAAAGTGGACTTTGAAAATGCCTTTGATACTTTAAATTGGAATTACTTGCTTTGGATCATGGCTAGTATGAATTTTTCCCCATGCTGCCAATGGTGGCTAAGGGGCCTCTTTGAATCAGCTTCATCCTCAATCCTAGTTAATGGTAGCCCCTCTAGAGAATTCTTTCCCTCCTGTGGCATTAGACAGGGAGACCCCTCTCTCCCTTTCTCTTTCTGTGGCAGCTGAAGGGTTTGCTACTATGATTAACAGGGCCATGGAACTCAATCTATTCTCAGGCTTAAGCATTGGTAGAAGACAAGAGCACATTTCTCATCTGCAATTTGCAGATGATACAATCATTTTTGGCCAAGCTGAGTGGAAATCTGTGATTTCCTTCAAAGCTATCTTGCTTAACTTCAAATTAGTATCAGGGGTGAAAATAAATTTCAAAAAGAGTAAGTTGATAGGGGTGAATGTGCAAACTGATATTCTGAATGACATGGCAGCTTACCTAAACTGGCAAGCATCCACATTCCCCTTCAAGTATATGGGACTCCCAGTAGGAGCTCGATCTAAAAATTTCAGCACATAGCAACCAATAATTGACAAGTTTCAGAATACATTATCATCTTGGGATCATAGGCAGATGTCTTCTGGGGGCAAATTGATCCTGCTGAATGCAGTCTTAGCAGCTCTGCCATCCCACTTCTTCTCATGTTTCAAGGCGCCAATGAGTGTAGTAAGAAAGTTGTTGTCTATTCAGAGAAGATTCTTCTGGGGTGGCACAGAAGTTAAGAAAAAACTCTGCCTGGTGTCTTGGAAGAAGATCTCATGTAATGTGGCTAATGGAGGCCTGGGTGCTCGCTGCCTGTCTTCTTTTAACAATGCTATGTTGTGTAAATGGTGTCTTCAGATTATGAATGATGAAACCTCCATAGCTACGGCCATTCTCAGTTCAAAATATGGAGGTAATTCACCTCTTCTTGTTGCTGGGATGAGAACCCTGCTTCCTCAAGCTAATGCTCCAGCAGTAGGTAGACCAAGGGGTAGAGGTTATGCCTCTGATTGGTGGTTAAGCCTGCTGGAAACTCTAAATGGTAGCTGGTTCAAGGATAACATTCAGTTGCACTTAGGTAATGGGGAACGCATATGCTTCTGAGAAGATAAATGGTTGGATAACATTGACTTGGCAGAAAGGTTTCCACTTTCCACGGCTATACAGGAATGAAGTATGCAAAGAGATCCATGTGACTGATACAGGACAGTGGATTAATGGGGTCTGGAAGTGGAACTGGAGATGGAAGAGGCCACTTCTGGCTTCTAAAATTATAAACTTGGAGGAACTGACAGGTATTCTACTGACCATATCTCTCTCACCAGACACTAAAGACAGGTACATCTTCAGGCATAATAAGGATGGCAAATATAATGTCAAAGAAGCTTATAGTCTGATCACATCAAATACTCAGCAGTATTATCCAGCCTCTCATATTGCATTAACCAAGCTTATATGGACAAGTTGCGCACCAAAAAAGGTTTGTGTTTTTAGCTGGCTATTAATCCAAGAGGCAGTCCCTACAAAGTCCACACTGCAGCGGCGCAAAATCATTCCAGTTGGCCAGCAAATCTTATGTCCATTGTGCAATGCCTACGATGAAACTACATCTCATCTCTTCTCTGAGTGCTCCATTATCATGCAACTTTGGAGGAGGATTAGATCATGGCTAAATATAGCCCCAGCAGCAGATTCTAGAGGAGAAACTTTTACCCCCTCCCTGCAGGTGCATTCGGATAGAACACCACCTGGAGTTAATGTAACAGCATGGAACTCTATATGGTTTTCAATGGCATGGAGTATTTGGAAAGTCAAAAACAGGGCCCATTTCTCTGCAGAAGTTCCTAACATCCATATGCTACTGCATGGTGTGCAAATGCAATCTTGGTCATGGTTAAAGGCAAAGAAACAACCTAAACTATTCCCATTCAGCTTTGTAGATTGGCTGCTTCAACCTCTGGCCTGTATGGGTTTCAAAGTCTAATACCAATATACAGCATCTCAGATTTGTCTTGTTCATTCTCATTACTGTACATTCCTTTGCGGTACAGGGTAGGTGATGAAAGATGCTGGTAATCAGTGCCATGGCTCAATATCTCATTTATATACTGTAATCGGACCAACAGGGCAGTTGGTATCACTAACATTCTTTTATACTTGGGTATGAGTACCATTACAATCCGGGCTACCTCACTGTTTTTATACTTCAATAAGGTGCAGGTTAGGTACTAAAGAGGGTGCCACTCTCAATTCAGTGGTCCCAATCATCACTCTTACTTGACGAATGCCTGCAACTTTACCTATTGATGTGTATGCACATTCGAGATGGTTGAACCAAAAGAATTGTATCTTGTTAACTGCTGCAAGAAGAAGGCTATTCTTCATCCTACCACATTTATTGGCTGTCATAATATGGTCCAAAATCAAGCTTAAAGAAGGTCGAACTATGTCAGCTGCATGGAAATCCAATTGTGCATGGAAACCCAATAGAAAATGTCCAGCTTTTGGTGATAAACGGACACATGAATTCAGTGCAAGTTTCATATTGAGCTAAGACTCTGAACCATTGTTGAGATTAGATCAAAGGTTGCTGCCAGGTTGTTCTGGATTCTGGAAATTATGAATGCTCCTAGGTCATGGTTCTACAGAAAACTGTTCCTATGCACTGGACTGATATGCCCCATGAAGTCCTCCAGAGATCATGTTCCTCGGCAGATAAGGAACATGTCTTCTTCAAAGGTTAGCCGCCTATTACCAAGATAGTGACCATTTAAGAGGAGCTCGAATTAAGTCACATCTGGAGGCCATTTAAATGCTTCTGAATGGAGGCGAACTGCTAGGAAGTGGATTTTATTACCTCTGTCAAAAGGGAATACAATTCTGTATTTTATATAAGCTATTAAACTATGGGCTTAAATGGGATGGATCTGTGATTCGAGTCGGATCGGATTACAACCTATCAGTTCATTACAAGGATAGCTCACGAACCAAATCGAACTGTTTACCGACATCTCTCAACAAAGGAAATCAATAAGTTGACAGTCATGACATTCAGATTCGGTGAAAAGCGGTGACGCCGATCATCTAAATACTGAGTTGCTTTGTGATCTACTATGATGCTAGGTGAGTCGTGAACCAAATCACCCTTAACTATACCTGATGGGAAATTTGAGGTAAAGTTAGGATCGCAAGTTTAGCCCAAGAAGGTTCATAGTTTCGTTAGCTGAGACGGATCATGTTGATCTCTTTTTACATTCCTTGTAAATATTGTTCATTAATGAAATTTGGCTTTACAAAAAAAAAATTGCATAATTGAAATCCTAATTCATTGTGATCAATACCCGAATGCATGAAATCATAAAAAAATGAAATATGCCTATTAGGAATTTCTATTCCTCAATTTTTCATGTAATCATGTAATCCAAGTATCCAACACCCATAGTTATTCTTATTTTGTTGCTTTTAAGTTATTCTTATTTTGTTGCTTTTAAGTTATTCTTATTTTGTAAATACATTATATCATATATATAAAAATTTGGCTTTTCAAAAAAAAAAAGTATCCAATTCCCAATTGAAACCTCTTAATTACATAAAACAAAAAAAACAAAAACAAAATAAAATAAAACTCTTCATGTTTCTTTTTCTAAGAAAACAAACAATTTTTTTTTCTTTCTTTCATCAATCTACTTCCTCACGTAATTGGTCACACAATCATATAATTCAAGTATCCAATTCTCAATTAAAACTTCTAAATTAAAAAAAAAAAAAAAATCCTTTTGTTCAATTTTCGAAAAACCAAAAATTGCAAAATAATATTTTCGATTTTTTTTCTTTTTGATATTCGAACAATCAACTACATGAATCCGAGCCTAGAAATATAATAAACCAAGACGCCTCTAATACCACTGTTGGGTTATGTGTATAATTTCAAAAAAATTCTCAGGAACAAGGCGGAATATCAAGCGAACATATATACATGCCTGGATCACTTGATAAAAATATGAATATAAGCTTAAAGGATTGAAGAAATTGTACCTAAATTATGGAGTTAAAATCTTTCTCGAATCCTTTTTAGTTGTGATCCCGAAATTCTTTTTAGTTGTGATCCCGAAATCCTTTTCGAATACTTTTTAGTTGTGATTCTAAAATCCTTTTCAGTTGCAATCCCGAAATCCTTCTCAAATCCTTTTCAGTTGTGATTCTGAAACCCTTTTCAGTTGCGATCCCAAAATCATTATCGAATCCTTTTCAGTTGTGATCCCGAGTCTCCAATTGAGAATACCTCCAATGTATTCACTCCTTGACAGAATTGAGATGGTTGCTAGACCTTTTTTCGTGATCAAGAGAGTTACAGAAATTTCTTTTCAGAGTTCCAGTCAGGGTCCGTATCGAGAGAAGAAGAGAGAGAAGAGATTTTATCACGTTGGGAACGTGAGAATCAGTGTGGGGTGTGGGGTGGGAGAGTTTTGATTCTCACATGGACACAAAAGATTAAATCTCTTGTGTCCTCAATTGGGTTTTCCTAGCCCAATTCGATTATATCTCCAATTGGAGATTTAATAAATGGATTAGGCCTTTGATTAAATTCCAAGGCCCAATTCGTTATCCCCTTGAGTTGGCTTGATCTCATCGAGGCCTAATTCTTTTCTTCTCATCCGATAAGTTCAACTCAATTCAGGATTGATATGATCACGAAATTAATTAATCATGTCCCATATAATTAATTTATTATTTCTCAATTTCTCAATTAGAGCGACCCATTA
>JAOWBN010183312.1:0-16700 GCA_028565015.1 Pinguicula moranensis
ATGACTACACCATGAGCCTCATCAGTAAGTGAAGAGATGAGAAAGGAATACAATCGATCATCCACATCGTGCAAAGATGTGTAGGTAGGATTAACTTTTAAAGGATCAGTAGGATCTTCAGCAGGTGGTGAGGGGCAAGATCCATCGATGTAACCAATAAGTCGATGGTGTTTGAAAAGGTGGTAAACCTGATTGCTCCAGTATAAGTAATTTGTGGAGGGTAGTTTAGTAGTGAAAAGGTGGGCAAATTCAGTGTAAGATAGAGAGATAGAGGAGGAGTTGTGAGGATTTTCTGGTGGTGCCATGTGGTGTGACCAAATAATCCTTCAGCCAAACCTTCAACTCAGCCCAGCAAAAACCAGCGCTTCCCTATCCCAGCCCAAATCTCGCAGTCCAGCAATAGAATGAGCTCCCAAAAAAAAGTCTTTAACACAAGCCCGACCCAGCATTTGAACTTCTATGAAGATTGGGCCAAAGGATAGCCCATATACACAAGAAGATAAAATCACATGCAAATGGACAAGTGTAGGAAATTAGATGACATGTGCCACTTGGACATGGAAAAATCTCTATAAAATGGAGATCACTCCTAGTGAAGGGGAGCCAATTTTGTTTCTACAAAGAGGGAGAGCTCTTGTACTTATAGAGATTCATATTGTTTCTCTAGGAAATATTCCCATACTTTTATTATTTTTAGCAAATAAAAGAGAAGAAATTATCTAGCATTTAGAAGGTTTATTTTTATGACCGGTGCAATTTGTGCCGCATCACCATGTTCAGCGGAGGATGAATCTAGAGGTGTGAAAAAAGTGGCAAAAATAAGGAATGCAGAGAAGATTTTTTTTTTTGTTGATAGGAGAAAAATAGAAATGTGCAGAGGCTAAGGAAATTGATAGAGATAGTGATATAGTGATAGGAATAGTGGTGATATATATGTAGATAAAGCTAAGGAATTAGACAGCAGAGAAAGTTAGAAATTTGCAGAGAGCTTTTGAAGAAGGAACAAAAGGTTTAAGACAGCAGCTTAACGCATAGGGAGGATTGCAGAATGATATGGCGGTCAAGCCTTTGTGCGCTCTGATACCATGACGATGTGCAAACATGGATGCACATAAATTTTCAAGAACAAGAAAAATATGCTGAGTGCTCGTGTGACAGTGAACAACATACAGTTTGTAGGAGAAGTTGGAAGAAAAGTTGTTGTCTGAGCCATTTTCACATGTCAAGTAAAATGATTCTATTTAGTAAAGTTGTTGGAACTTAATACATCAAATGACGCAATGCATATTGGGTCGCAACGAAAACAGCCTTTTTGTATAATTACATGGGTAAGGCCCCCCAGACCCTAACTTAGTTGAGAATATATTGGGTACGTTGTATCTCCTTCTTGTTCGTGTTCCTGTATATCTCCGTTGCGTTATTTTGAATTGATTGTCGCATGAAAGCACTGGTAGTTCTCAAGAGGTGGAACACGATGAAGAGATCCAAGATCCAGTAAGACTAATCCTAAGCTGCTATTGTGGAGTAAATTTTGTGGTTTTAGATTGGTTTTATTTCGTTTGGCTGTATTGTATGATTAGTGTTTCAGTGGAGATTTGATTGAATGATCTAGGTTCGATTTTTGGAAAGAAGAGTAAGTAATGTTCATTTTGATGATTCGTGTTGCGAGTAGAATATCAGTTCAGGTCCTAATGTCACTCTTTGTGTTTCTTGGAACATGTATGTAATGTTCTGAATGGAAGTCTAGGTGTCCGTTGTGAAGTACAATTGAGGTCTCTATTTAAACATCGTCTCCTTTAATTTTTGTTTCTCTTCAAGGTAGATGACAATGTAGTCTTTCGTTGCCGTTTTCTGGAAATCATAGGAAAGTGCTGTTCTAGTTTTTTCAATAGCAGTCCAAACCATCATAAATGGTAATTCATCCAATATTATATATTCTACAATAGCCCGTCTCATACCTTTTATCATCGTACTTTGCCACCATCAACTCTCCTACTCCTACTGATGAAGCAACAACGGTTAGTTATTTACCTAGAGCACCACTCGGTGCGCTTGTTAGTTTCATGTATACTGAATGATGTAAATCATTTTGTTCCTTGAGTTTTTTATTTATATTATGGATCATTTGGTTTGATGACTCGAATTGTGAAAATTTTTGAAAATTTTGAAATCGGCCCTCGTATCCTACAATTGGTATAGGAGCCAGATTTTATGTTTAATTCGTGTCCTTTGAGTGTGAATTCACAAATTTGGTTGAATTTGAAAATCCGTATGATTCATGAAGAACCCTAATTCGATTTTTGTGAATTTGATTCAATTTCGTTCAATTAATAGGTTAATTATGTAATTGAACGCTAGAATTACATTATTAAGTGATTAATTGCACTTAGCATCGAAAATTTTGATTTGATCAAGAACACTAGAATTTTGGATTTTTGGGTATTGATTGATTTTGTTCAATTGGGTCTTGAATTATGCAATTGGATGTTGGAATTGATATATGATGTGATCAGTTGCAAGTTTAATCCATTAATTTGAAAAACCCCGAATTTAAAATTTAGAATTTTTGAAATTGGCCTAATTTGATCTAATTGGCTTTAATTAGTGATTGATTAATACAATTAAAGTTATGGGATAACTTAATTAATAGTTAATTGCACTAATTTATGAAAATGCCCAATTTTTAATTGATTTGAAAAATCTCAATTGGGAATTTAGATTTTACATGTTAATTAGTCAACTGGAATTTGATTAATAATTTAATTAATCATTTGATGATATTTATTGATTTAATTAGAAGTTAATTGTATGATTATATGAAAATGCCCAATTTGAAATTTCATGTGATGTAATTTTGAAATTAGGGCTTATATAGTGCAATTAAGAATTTGTGTTTCAATTGATTATTGAATTTTGTATTTAGATATTCAATTAAATTGAAATGCGTGAATTCTAATTGTTGCATTTTTTATTTGTGCTAAGTAGGTTTTGCAGGCAGTTGGGTAGTGTGGCATATTATTTAATTATGATATATTTCTGTAAGGGTACGTTTGGTACCGTGTTTGACGACGGATAAAGCCATTTTCGCTGCGTTATCCCACTTCAACCCATGTTTGATGCCCCACCCGCCATTTCCCCTGCTCGCGGGATAACTTGCCGGGCAGGGACAACAGGCGGACAACCCAACATTTTTTTGTCTAGAATTGATGTAGGTTTTAGCCAAGCCCACATTTACTCGGATTTTGAAATGACTATTTTGCTCTTATAACCCATAATATTTACAGAAACCCCACTATATAAGGTTTTCTCCCTTATTTGTGATGCCCGATTTCCCTCTGGTTTTCTTTGCCAAATTTTGCTCTCGCCCGCTGTCGCCTTATTCCGACGCTCTCCTCCTCAGCTCCTCCATCGCATTCGAGCTCATCCGACGAAAGGATTCCTAAACCCACAGTCGGATTTCTTTTCACACAATTTTGGCAGTCGTTTCGCTTCATTCAATGGCTGCGAAGGATAATCAATTGTGTCAGGGCCGGTGGAATCACCCACGTCAAATCTGTGTTCACCAGCGACGTAAAAATTGTGAAAAGAAGAAGGCAGGGGCAGCTGAATCACCGCAAATCGCGCCTGGGTCGACGGTGGCGCACGACGGAAGAACCTAGAGTTTTGGGGGCATTTCAGTAAAATAGACGGGATTTATCTCGTTTCAGTGTAATCCCCGATTTCAAACGCAGACACCAAACAACAACCATATTGGTAATCCCGACATGTCACTACCAAACAAAGGCAAAAAAATAAAAAATAAACTCCCGAAAACCAAGAGTAATTTGTGAAGCCGGATTACGCGAATCCGACTACCTAACGGACCATAATATGGCCTGCTGAGCCTTTTTTAATTTATGGCGATATGTTATGTCATTTATTGATTCATGGCAACGTGTTATGCCATTACTTAATTGGCAACCTGTTTAGCCAATATTAGAAGCTCTTGTGCTAGGTAGTTAATATGTTAGCTCGAGGTCATGGGATGAAGTCTCGAAGCGACATCCAACTGCTCGTGGAATGGATCGGCCACATAGATGACATTTCAAGATTGAAGATGTTATACTACTCAACAAAAATAATTGCATTAGTGTGATTATTTCATTACATATTTATTTATTTAAATGCTTTCTTCGTGCTTTTGAATGTTAATGTGAATCAACTTGATTTCAAAGCGCGATATTGTCCCTGATTGAAAAAAATTAGGACGTAATGCACTTCCTATTCTATCCTCTTCAAACTACTTGAATACGGTTGACGTGATCCTACTCAGTAGACGTCTTCTTGTATCTTGTAGGAGTTGAGGTTGTGCGGGGCATATATGATAGATTTGTCTAATAGGGCTACTAGACCGTGTTCAAGTCCTAGTGCAAGGTATTAATATACACGGGGTGTAGTTAACAAACCCGAGAGTCATATGTGGGGCATGTTATTAACCGGGATGGTTTACCTAAATAAATCCATTCCAAGTTTCACGTCGATGCTGGCTTGGCATGGTAAAATGTGGATCTCAGGCCTACTGCATAGAGGGACACGATCATATATGTAATAGGGTTCAGTACTATTTTTGAACTGAACATACAACATGAAACTGAACTAAATCTTTGCATTTTGTCTGATGTTTTGTAGATGATGAAAATCAAGATTCCGAACACATATCCCCTCGCATCTATTATGAAACAAAACAAACTCAACGGTTTTAATTTCATTGATTGGTACCTTAACCTTAAAATTGTTTTAAAGCATCAAAAGAAGGACTATGTCCTAGACGTATCTATTCCTTTACCTCCTCCTATTACAACTTCTGGTGCTGAGATGGATCAGTATGAAAAGAAAGTCGATGAAGCTAATGAGGTTAGCTACCTCATGCTCGTATCCATGATCCTTGATCTTCAAAAATGTTTTGAGGATTGGAAAGCATACGATATGATTTGCGAGATCAAGAATATGTTTTAAGAGTAAGCGCAATGTGAAACATATCGTGTTGCTAAAGAACTTTTTGAATATCGCATGCTGAGGGGGATTCGGTCAATACGCACGTTCAAAGGATCATGGGTTTGATAAAACAACTTAGAAAGTTGAGCTCTACGATTGAAAAAGAACTCTGCACTGATCTCATATTACATTCCCTGCCACCGAGCTTTTCAATGTTTATAATGAATTATAATATGATGGTAATTGTTAAGACATTAAATGAGTTGCATTCGATGCTTTCGGCGGCTGAGACTTCCATCATGTGAGCTCCTGATGTATTATCAGTATCAGGGTATAGCAGGGTGGGTAAGAAGAAGAAAAAGGAAATGTTCAAGGGCTGGAAAAAGGTGAAATGCAAGGGCAAGGATCCGGTTGGGAGCAAGAGCACGCCCAAGACTAAAAAGGTTTCATTACCTACTCTGAACACTGTGTGTTTCTTTTGCAATGGCAAATGTCACTTCAAACGGTCGTGTACAAAGTTACTGAAAAAACAGAAGGCGTTGGGAACGCCCTCTACTTTAGGTATTCACATTGTTGAAATTAATTTTCCTACTTCATCTTCTACCTCTTGGGTTGTGGACTCAGGAGCCGGTACTCATATTTGTTCAAATGTGCAGGCACTAAGAAGACATAGGAAGTTAGCGAAAGGCCAAATGCAATTTAATTTTGGTGATGGCGTGTTTGTTTCACCCATTGCAGTTGGGGACTTAGAATTGCTATTGCCTAGTTGCATAAAATGGAACTTTTGAATATATATTACGTTCCGTGTGCTAGCCAAAACATTATGTCTGAATCTCGACTTACTTTTATGGGATATAAGTTTGTCATGAAGGACAAATTTTGTACCATTTTTTGGAATGATTTGTGTTATGCTAGTATTCCATTATTTAATGGTCTTTACGTGACTGAACAAGGAATGCCCACATATTTTGTGAATACTAAATGACTCAAATCAAATATTGATAACTCAACCTTCTTATGGCATTGTTGCTTAGGTCATATTAACGAGAATCGCATAAAGAAGCTCCAAACAACTGGACTTTTGAATTCTTTTGACTGGGAGTCAATTGATAGGTGCGAATCTTGTTTACTTGGCAAGATGACCAAGGAATGTTTTAACAAGGTTGCTGAGAGAGCCACTGACCTGTTAGCATTAGTGCATAAAGCCGTGTGTGGCCCTCTGAGCACAAGTGCACGAGGTGGGTATTCGAACTTCATTACATTTACTGATGATTTCAGTAGACATGACTATGTGTATCTGATGATGCACAAGGCTGAATTCTTGGAGAAATTCAATGAGTTTCAAAATGAAGTCGAAAATCAACTTGGGAAGAAGATTAAGCACTGCGATCGGATCGCGGTGGCGAGTATCTAAGTTTTGAGTTTTGTGATTATCTTAAAAACTATAGAATAGTTCCCCAGTTGACTGCACCTGGAGCACCACAGCAAAATGGTGTGTCCGAATGCAAAAACCATACTTTGATGGATATGGCACGATCGATGATGAGTCGTGTTGAATTACATTTATCCTTTTGGGGATACGCCCTTGAAACGGCTATATTCAGCTTAAATAGAGTTCGTACCAAATTAGTAGATAAGACTCCATATGAGATATGGAAGGGGAGAGTGCCTAACTTGTCTTATCTCAAGATTTGGGGCAACGAAGAGTATGTTAGGCGATTGATACCTGACAAGTTTGGTCCTAAGTCTGATAAATGCTTTTTCGTAGGATACCAGAGAGAAATGAAGGGTTACTACTTCTACCAGAGGTCGGATAACAAAGTGTTTGTTGCCCAACATGGTGTATTCTTAGAGGAAGAATTCCTATGCAAGGAAAGTAGTGGGAGCAAGATCATTCTTGAATAAATTCGAGATGATCCACTACCAGAAATTTTGGGTCACACCAAAGTAGAGCAAGTTCCAAGCGAGGCCTTGGAACCAGCTGCACAACCTGTTAGAAGTTCAGGGAGAGTAGTTCGAGAACCTTAGAGGTACTTAGGACTACATGAGATATTACTTATTGATGATGTCGATCCCATGACTTATAATGAAGCATTGTCACGAGAAGATTCCGGGGAATGGCTTAAGGCCATGAAATCTGAATTGCACATTGAAGACAACCATGTGTGGGACTTGGTTGACTTTCCTGGCAGGGTAAAACCTATAAAAAACAAATGGGTTTTCAAGAGGAAGACTGATATGGATGGCAACCTAACTGTATACAAGGCCCATCTGGTGGCTAAGGGGTTTATTCAAATAGAAGGTACCGATTATGAGGATATATTCGCAATAGTGGCTAAGTTGCAGTCTATTCGGATCCTTTTAGCTATTGTTGCTTTTCATGATTATGAAATATGGCAAATGGATGTCAAAACCGCATTATTGAATGGGGTTTTTGAAGAGGATGTGTACATGGTATAACCTAATGGTTTTGTTAATCATAAAAGAGGTGAAAAGGTATGCAAGCTTAATAGGTTTATTTATGGACTAAAGCAAGCATCTCGGACTTGGAACATGAGGTTCGATGATGAGGTCAAGAATATGAGATTCATTAAAAATCCAAAAGAACCTTGTGTATACAAGAAATTGAGTGGGAGCTACCTATATCTTGGGTATCCGGATCTATCAAGATAGATCAAAGAGAGGTTTGAGTCAGAGTACATACATAGGAAATGTGTTGAAAATATTCAACATGCAGGATTCAAAGAGAGGTTTCCTACCTATGTCACATAGTATCTCTCTCAGTACATCTCAGAGTCCTAGGACACGTGAGAGAGAAGATGAGCATAATTCCCTACGCATCGGCGGTTGGGTCGATTATGTATGCTATGTTATGTACACGCTCTGATGTGTCTTATGCTTTGAGCATAACGAACATATATCAACAAGATCCTGGAGAGGATCATTGGACAGCGGTTAAAAACATCCTTAAGTACTTGAAAAAGACTAAGGATTTGATTTTGGTCTATGGTGGTGAGGAGTATCTCACATGTAAAGGGTATTGTGATGCTAGCTTCCAAACCGACCAGGATGATTCAAAATCTCAGACATGTTACGTATATATGCTTAATGATGGTACCGTCTGTTGGAAAAGTTCCAAACATGATTGTACGGCTGATTCCACTGTTGAAGCAGAATACATATTTGCTTGCGAGGCAGGAAAAATGGGGATATGGATATGCGAATTCGTTGATGAGCTTGGTGTTCTTCCTAGCATTGCTGATGCGATGAAGCTTTATTGTGACAACACCGAAGAAATTGCAAATGCGAAATATTACAGATCCAGCAAGCGCACTATGCACATCAAACTGAAGTATCACGTTATTCGGGAGTTTGTTAAAACAAAGACATCATAATGTGCAAAGTAGGTACAGACAGCAACACAACTGATCCAGTGATGAAACCAGTTCCTTTGGCACAATACGAGAGACATGTTGGTGCTACGGGTATACGATATATGAACAAATAGGGCTTGGTACATGGTACCTGATTGGCTCTAGTTCAAGTGAGAGATTGTTAGTTAGTCACCTAGAGCACCAATTAGTGCGCTTGTTAGTTTCATCTATACTGAATGATGTAAATCATTTTGTTCCTTGAGTTTTGTATTTATATTATGGATCATTTGAGTTGAGTACTCGGATTGTGAAACTCTATAATTTAATTAAGACTCTTAATTAGTCCCTAGTCTTAAAGTCATTAGTAAGGGAACAACTAGATGACTATATTGACTATCATGTGGATTAATGCATGATCATGTTTCACTGATCATTGATACGAGGTATCTATTTAATTGTATGAAATATGAGTGTACGGGGTACATGAATATTTGACTCGACCTATATTGACTTGCTGGATGGATTATGTTTGTGTCATCAGCAAATTCATATAGTATTATTTCAGTTATCTGAGATATTCATAATTTTGGGTGATGAATGTCTATTACGTGAGGTTATCAAATGCCTCTTTTGATTTTGACCGAGGATTTATAAAGTTTAGTTTTTTGAATATGCACGATTCATGCTGGAAGTTATGGAATATTAAGATGATACTTTTGTCCATCTCATATCGGATAAGATTATTAATATCCCTGGGCCCCTTGATGCAGTAATAATTGTTACGCATGCATTTGTGATTATGGAATAATCGCATATTAACAATTATATACTGAAATATCAAGAAAGTAATTAATTGTCAAGGATGACACATTCCTACGTTTGACATTAATTATTGAATATTAAGTGATGAAGAATTAATACAAATGGGATTAAAGGATCATGATGTATCTATATTAAATCGGATCATAATACATTGCTCGTCGATTAATTTATTACAAATTTAGATATAGATCCTACTAGGTCGCTCTATCCGGCAAACTAAAGAATTAATAATTAATTATGTGAGACATGAATTTCATGGACGAGAGCTAATTGAGTTTCGGCGGGACTTGAACTAAATTAAATTGTAATTTAATGTAATTGGGCTTAATGGGATTAAACCCAACTAGTTATTTTGCATTCGAGCCCAATCACTTAAATTTCAATTTGGGCTTAAAGCCCAAATGAGATATATGAATATATCTTATTTTAGTCGGTTGAAATAGAAGAGACGCGATACGTTTCCGTCTTCAATTTCTGCAAATCTTCACGACTGAATTGAGCTTGTCGCCGTGGTCGCCGGAAACTCGCCATGGTCTAGCAGTCGTCTTTGGTCTCCAGAGAGTGCTCCGGGTAGAGTGTCGCCTATTTTGGGAGTTCCGTGATTTCCACACACGGGTTTCAATCGAGTTTTGCACGGGTTCTTCACAAATTCGACCAGAATCGAGGTAGGTCAGCTCACCTTACTCGTAGAACATGGATTAAAAAAAAATTGGTTTGATTTCATGGTTGGTCCAAAATTGAAATTTTTTGGAAATTTAGAAATCGACCCTCGTATCCTACAGCAGCAACATTAGCATCATGCGTCAACTTCAATTATGTCGGGTTCACCATCCGTTGTCTGGTCTTGAAGTTATGACACCTCTTATGGTCAACTAGCATAGCTGAGATTAAAAAAAATGAAAGTAGTGATGAAGAAACTTTTCAAAAGAAGCCCATCATCGGATGATCTATTGATTTGGATACCTGAAGTGCCGTAGAGCTTATGTTATATGTCAACTTCCTTTGTACAATAATTGCACTTTGCCATTTGATAATCTGGATTACCACCCTCAATTCTTGTGAAATGCTTCCCTTTTGGCAAAGGCTTACTAAGCTTCTGCCTTTTAGCTTGAGGTACGAATCAGGTGGATTAACCTGGGTCATTGTGGTCTCAATCAAGACCCGTAAAATCATCAGGATGCAAGAAACAGTTATCAGGGTGCTGGTAATCCGATCCATCAATAAATAAAATAACTAGCTAATGTAAACATTAATGACAATAGATATCAAACTGACACATGAAAAAAATATATTAAAAGAAGGAGGACGGAGCCATAATTTGATGTTACATATAGACACTATCCTCACCTCTGCCCTGTGTTAATAATAATTTGCTTGTAATTGCAGTCACTTTTTTTTTTTACCAATTTAAAGCATAAAACAGAATTTAAAAAATAGATTAAATCAAAAGCTGAATAATAGATTAATCAGAATCAGGGTAATAGATGTTTTTTTACTCCTAATTGCAGAATAATAGATTAAAGCAGAATCAACAAACAATTACCCTGAATTTCAATGCAATAAGTAGAAGGATAATGATAATCTCTTAAATGAAATATGATTAAGCATAAAACAAAATTTGTTTTGATAAAAGATTCGACAGCGACATTTTCCTTTTCGGATTGGCCCTCATATTGCAATCGGATAACAAGGGCATGAGGACATTTTTTCATTCATTTTTATGTATTTTTCATTTCTTGCTGGAGGCATAGTATGTGGGAAATAAATTTGTCCAGAACTATTGATATAATTTTGTAGATCATATATCCAATAATACCGTTAGAACGTATCTAACAAATACGCGAAACAAATTCCGTACCTTTGTGCGGAAGCGGTTTGGATCGTCCTTCCGGTTGATTGTGTCACGAACAGAATCGGAGGCTATAAAAGTCCCGATGAATCCATGAACTCAAAACTCTCATACGGAGATGGCGAGACAGCGATTCGAAAGAATTTAGGCTGGGTTCTCAACACATGAGATACATACAAATATGTATAATTTCGTTCGTATCATAATAGGTGTCGGAATCACCTATTTATAGGGGCCGAAATAGATTTAGTGGGCTTAGTGGGGTTAGTGGGGTGGATAAACCTTTTGTCCCACTTTCTCCACTTTCCCACTTATATCCCACGTTTTTCTTACAGCTATAATACCTGACACTTTGGCATGCTATGTTTCAATAGAATCAAAGTATATGACTCGTGATTGAAACCAAGGGCAAAAGTTAGTTTCAATATTTATTTTTTTGTTATAATTTAATATTACAAAAACTTCATCAGATGTATCGGACCATATATAAAAAGAAATTTCTATAAGAAAAAAAAATATTTAATAATTAAGAAACTCATTATTATAAATTATTGATTAAATTATTGTGGACAAATAATGAAAATTGAGTGGGCAAGTATGTGACTCAGTGATTAAATGTACAATAAATATATTTTTAATTAAGTTAAAATTTGATGGAATGTATCCATCTTATCTTTATAATTAAATTATGCAAATAATTTATTTTTATTATGATTTAATATATATTATATTATTTAATTTATTAAGTTCTATCAACTTCACCTTATAATTTAATAAAATTATTTTAATCTGATACATCATTAACTCAAATTCAAAAAATTTGTGAAGGATGACTTTTTCGTCGCAATATTTAGGTAGTGAATGAATGTAAGGTGAGTGTTTTGTACAATCTTCTTATGCTTATAATTGGCTTATAAGAATCTTTTTTCAAAAAATGAGTAATTATTTTTTGAAAAAAAAATGATTATTGGCCAATTATAATTTAAAGAAGATTGCCCAAAATAGGGGCTAAATATCCCATATTTGCTGGTCTCTCTAACTGTCTGCATTCCCATTCATGGATTTGCCTGGCCGTTGGAAGTTGAAATTTTGGGCAGCCCCTAGGGTAGCTTTTGCTTACCTAATTAAAAATCCGATTATTTATTTTTCTTATACTCTAGCCTACTCTAGGGCCTGGGCTCCTAATCCTATCCTAGTAGGGTTCTTTTGTTTAGCTCATTAAAAAGAATCTGATTATATAATTTTCTTGTACTATAGCCTACTAGGTTGTAGCCTTTCCCATTGAATGAAAAAGTAATATCCAACTGGATTGATTGAAATATTTCATTTTTGTATAATTGACCAATAGTACCGTGAATTTCAAAACCAATTGCATGATCTATTCAACGCAGTTTTGCTAGGCCATAAGGAATTCCCAAAGGAAATGTCAGAGTGCGGCATTTTTTAGAGAAATAATATAGCGCACCAAACAATGATGCGTGTGAGGCCCATAAATTGGGCGAAATGATCATAATACTCTCGTATTAAACATTGGAACAGAGTTCAACACATGAGTATTTTAATTATTTTATCTAAATTCGTATATTTTTTGTGCATTTACGTTCGTGCGTTATATCATTTCTCCATTTTTCAAGCCCATGAGAACTAGGCGGTCTATTCCATATTTTATCCAAAGAGACCTGAGCGCCCCGTATTAATTGGGAAATTTACAGACATCATTTAGCCAAAAAGCAATACCATTAAGGTCATTTTTTCTGCCTTCAGTATTTTTTTTTACTTTTTATTGTTTAATTTTGTTTCTCATCGGCTTTCTCATTTTATAAGTTTTGAGTATTTGTAAAAATGATTAAAAAACAGAAAATATATTAAAAATAGTAATTTTTTTCATAACTTGCATAAATTGTCATTATAAGTAAAATGTGAAATTTTTTGTCTCGTATCTACTTAAACAAAATATGTTTGACTGAAAAAAATTAGAAAAAAATAGAAATAAAATTTTAAAATACTAGTATTAAAATAATTTAGCAAAAAAGGAAAATCAGAATTATAATATCATTTTGTAGAGGTACATAACATGTCACCCTAAATATTGTCATGAATAGAGGCAAACAAACAACCCAAAATGGGCGTTGTCCAGCTAGGACCAGGTCCTTACAAACCCGCCCATTTAGTCTATTTTTAATTTATTTTTATTTTTTTAACATTAATTTTTTAGGTCGTCTGTATCTAGGGGTGTTCGTTCAAAATTCGGAATTTGAAAATCAGAAATCGGTTCGAAAATTCGGAAATCGGAATTTCCGAACAATAAAAAAAATTAAAAAAATTGAAATTAAAAAATATTTCAAAAACTATAAAAAAAAAATATTTCGGAAATTCGAATTTTTCTAACAACAATTTCAAAAATTCAAAAATTCAAAAATGCACCCCTATTTTTATTCTGATCCGAAATATAATTAAGAACAGAAATCATATTTCGATCCGATCCGAATTCGAAATTCGAAATTCGAAAAATTTCAAAAATCAGAATTTCCGAGTTCCGATTTCCATATGCACCCCCTATCTCTATCTATGTATTGGAAGCAGACCCATGCATACCAAAATTGTATATCACACTTATCAACGCAAAAGTTTTTGTTAAAACATAGGCTTCCAGTGTATATAGAGCCACAAATTTATCAATTAAAGATTAGATTTTGTCCAAATCATCAACTAATAATCATCAACGCAAAGTTTTTTTTTTGTCTCTTTGATCTCTTTTCAGAGGTTAAGGTATCTGCATACATCTCACCCTCCCCAGACCGTGCCTAAAAGCAAAATATACTGGGTATGTTTAATTTAGTTTGGTTTACTTTGTCCAAATCATCAACTAATAATCAATTACATATAGCAAAACTCATAATTCCGAGAGGCTCAAAGTCAAAACTCATATAAGCAAAACTCATACACATGTCTAATAAAACAAAGTCCAGAGATTCACCCAATTAGTTATGTATCACAGTAATAAAACGTAATGTAACAGATGAATTTAGCACCTCAATTAGTTTTGTATGATGTATCACAGAAAATCAAATGACGAAAAAAAAGAGCTATAAACCGAGACAAAATATTCAAAATTGTTATGAATTAAATGTATGCAAAAATTGGTAAACAATAAATGCAATGCAATAAATAATTGCATGCAAATTTAGGTAGACATAGAATGTATGTCATCATAAAGCCCTGATGGCTCGAGTGGTGAGCAACTACACATCACAATTGTGAGATCTAGGGATCGATAGCCGCCTGGGTCGCGAATCGGAAACGGTCTCTTTATATAATTACAAGGGTAAGGCCGCGTACATCAGACCCCCCAGACCCCAACTTAGTTGAGAATATACTGGATAAAGTTGCAGTTGCAAAGTTGCAGTTTAGAATGTATGTCATCTATATATGCATAATGTGAGAGAGGAAGAAAGAAGAGAGGAAGAAAGAAAGAAAAAAAGAGAATGAGAAAAAGAAGAGAAAAGAGAAGGGAAAAGTTTGAGAAAAATTTGTAAGAAGAATTTTGAGATAGTTTGTTTGCTCACTTTAATATTTGATCTGTATTTGTTTACACTTACACAACTAAATTCGAGCAAAAGGCCAATAGCCCCCCTGTACTATACCTATTAGCCAATTTACCCCCTGTACTTTTAAAAGAACCACTTTACCCCCTTGTACATTCCAAAAAAAAACCACTGCCCCCGAGAATTTTGCACGCGTGGTTGCGCGAATGGGTTTAGGTTTTGTAGTTGGAAAAGTCGGTTTTGCCCTCAATTTCGCCCTCAACGGCAATCTGCAGAAATCGACTCATTCCCGTCGATTTGCTTGACGGCAGCACAGTTAATAACTTTCGACCGCTTGCTCTGGTTTGTAGGAAGGGAAGGTACGAAAAAGGTAAAAACTTGACGGCAGCACATTTAATTCCCAGTAACACGATATTAAAAAAAATAAAAAAAAAAATAAATTGCAAAATTCATTCATGAGCTTTCTCCATTGACATGTCACGGTTATCACAGGTTGCATCAAGTGTCTAATGAATCCACATACCGGGACACACAGTTCGCCGCAGAACTGTCCGTCCGCCTGGACATGATTTCCTGCCGTCGATTTGCTTTCCTGGGACCGAGACTTTCGACCGCTTGCTCCGGCAAATCGAGTGTGCTGGAGTCGTTAGTAGGGCGTGATTTCCTGCCGCGCGGGAATGATATCTGCACAAGGCGTCCGCTGGTGCTGCAGCTTGTGCAGAGGCAGAGGAAGGCTGATGCGACGACGGAGGAAGAATGGGCGAAATTGAGGGCAAAACCGACTTTTCCAACTACAAAACCTAAACCCAGTTGCGCAACCGCGCGTGCGAAATTTTCGGGGGCAATGGGTTTTTTTTGGAATGTACAAGGGGGTAAAGTGGTTCTTTTGAAAGTACATGGGGTAAATTGGCTAATAGGTATAGTATAAGGGGGCTATTGGCATTTTGCTCGAAAAATTCTTATGTGAAATTCGTGGGACAAATGCACAGAGATTTCAAACAAGAGTTCCTACAACTTGATATGTAATAAATATCCCACTCCAATTTCTTATTTTACTCAAATCCCATTTTTGATCTTATTAGGTAGATTTTTTTATATATATTTTTATTAATTATAAAAATATTATAATTCATTTTATTTTTCTTAGCAATGCAAAAGGATAAAAAAGGTTGAAAGTATTTATTTTTAAATAAAGTTATGAATAAAATATTTTATTTTATATATTTTTATTTTTAAATAATAAAAATAGTGGTATATAGATACTGATACTTGTACCAAATGATGTCAGTATTATTGTTAATGGTATCAGTATTGGTAGCCTTTTTCAAATATCGCTAGTTAGCGGTACCGGTGCCTTTTCTTGCCAAAACCAATACCGCCAAAATCAGTAAATACCACTACCATCAAAGATGCAAAGGAAGTTGTTGAAGATTTACTTTTTAAAATTGATAAGTTCATTTTGCCTATTGACATCGAAGGTGAGCCACCCGATGCTAGCAAAGATGAAGAGCTTTTCGTCCTCCTAGTGAGACTGTTTCTAGCTACGATGAGGGTTATGATTGATATGGAGAAAGGATAACTCTTTCTTCGAGTTGGAGAGGAGCAAACCTCCTTCAAGGTTTTTAGACCCCCTCCGGATGATGGTCCTAGGGTAGCTTTTCCTACGTTGATGATACCTCTCCCACAAGTCTTGGAGCAACTTGGAAAGACTCATTTGAAGCGTCTGCTTGAAGATGATGATGATAAAGACACTCCAGTGCATGTCCCTCATGAGCTTAGAACGCAAAGTCAAGCTAAAGACTAATTATTCTGTTTCCAACAAAATTAAACTTTGAATTAGAGTTGTAGTAAGTAAATGTAAAGAAAAACTGAAATAAAGTAAGGAAGAATCGGGTTAAGGCCCGTGGTTCGCCGGATCATTAGATGCCGGTTAATCCACATTGAGCTCCGAAAGGACGCTCTCGTAGTTCGCCGGATCATTAAATGCCGGTTAATCCACGTTGAGCTCCGAAAGGACGCTCTCGTAGCTTCTATTTCACGTTCAAATCTGTAAGAATAGTACAACACACTGTCCAAACTTCACGAACAACAAATCTCCGTCACAGAACTCAACAAAACAGCTGAATAAAGTGATAA
>JAOWBN010183323.1:0-16699 GCA_028565015.1 Pinguicula moranensis
GACAGCAGTCAATTCTCGTCTTATGTCAACTACACCTTCGCAAACCTCTCACTCGGCCAAGCAATTGATGAAATTGTACGTGTTTGCATTGCTGTTTTTTTGTTTTTTGATTGAACAATATCAATACTCAAACTCATTATCTATATATACGCTGGGATACACGTACTGTTACGATTACAATCACTATGCCATGAAAATGGCGATCAATGCTTTGCTTGTTTGTTGTTTTCAGAAGAATAATCCATTGGAATGGACCAGAAGGATAACAGATGCAATGGAACAAGATTTTTCTTGGGATTCTGAGTGTACGGACGTGCATGTTTCTGCATATGCTGATGTAAAAATGTTATAATTTATAAGTAAGGGGTTTTATATGCTATTTATAAAGGTGTCTACCGTGATGGTGGTGACAAAAGATCGCTATCATTATCACTACCAACACCAATGGTGTAAAGTGGCGGTGCCATATTTGCCACCCGCCGCTAGGATATTAATGTGGGCGATGGATAATTCTCAGAATTTTATTAAAAAAATTAAAAGCTTAAAATGAAAGTTAATTCAGAGTTCAGATTTGTCCAATGATGTTGATGCTTAAATTCTTAATTTTAGCTCCAATTCTCAGTTTTGCAAATTTTGAGGGTTTCTCGTGTGGGCTAAAGTGGCCAGTGAAACCTGAGCATAATCAGACATCGATTCTCTGATGAAATCTCGGATGAGAAAGTTTATTGTGGTATGTGGAAATGAATTTTTCTGTATGGTATATGATTATGGCTTTTATGGCTTTCATTGATCCTTTAGGGCCTAATTCCATGAGGACCATGTTTGATGGTTCATGAATAACCAATTCAAGGTTCATGATTTTAATTCTTAGGAACCGAAATTGCCGGTGGCCGGTTAACCATCGGTTCACGAATAATTAGTGGTTCAACATATTTCAGTTAATCAGTTTTAATATGATACGGTTTTAACTATTTTTTTAATTTATTCTATATAATCGGTTGGCTAATGGTCGATTTGTTAAACGGTCAATTATGAATTTTTAGGAGCATAAACGATAACTAAACTAAGACTTGCAGCTAATCGTAGCCGCCGATTCAGTGAATCGATGTTCGTTCCGGTTCAAAATCGTCGATTCGATAGATACTTGAAAGTTCACCGTATGTGGCACATTTAACTTAAATTCACCGTATCGACAAGTACACTTGACTGTATCTGGAAAACAATGGTTCGCAGGGCAAAGGATATTCAAAAAATCCAGCGACAAGCTCAACGACGGACGCATGAAGAATTTCTGTGGAATCAACAAAAGGAAGAACAAAAATTTAGACGATTGCAGCAGCTTCGTGAAAATACATCAGTATTCTACTTCACATATTTCCCAGATAACCATGATTCAAATATGATGCGCACGGTATTTCAAAAATATGGTATCTGTACAGATGTGTATATTCATAGAAAGCTGAACAAAATTGGAAGGCGTTTTGGTTTTGCAACGTTTAAAACCAAGAATTGCAACTTCTCAACACTCTTGGATGGAATCAAGGTGGGACAACATAAATTGGTGGTTAAACACCCGAAATACCAGCGACCGTCTCCACCAGTAATGCGGGAAAGAACCAAGAGTTATTCAGATCAACAAGAAACTAAGCAGGGAGACACGAGGAACAAAGGAAGAAGAGACTGGAAGGACAACTCCAACGATCAGACAATTGAAATATTCAGACCAGCTGCTGAAGAGACAGCCTGGCTCAAATGCGCTGCTGTCTTTGAAACTTATGAGGGCAAACCAATGCAAGCAATAGAAGAATCACTGAAGAGGGCTGGTCATCAAGATTTTACCATCACTCCTTTGCCTGGATGGAACACTTACTTTATACTTCTCGAAGATGAATGTTGCCAGCAGAAACTTCTGAAAGAATTTAACTCAGATTTGGCAAGAAAGATAAAAAGAGTACGACCTTGGAATGAGAATGATGAGCCGGAAAATGTAGAAAGAACTTGCTGGGTTAATGTTCAAGGGGTGCCAATTAGATGTCAAGGAAATCGATTCTACAGATGGATTACTCGTAAGCTGGGTCGATTTTCGCAGGTTGATGTGGATTTCTCTCAGCAAAGAAGGTTTAGATCTAGTAGAGTGTTGCTGCGTACATGGATTGAAACTAAAATCTACCATCACAGTGAGATTTTAGTGGGAAATCATATTTATCCTATTTTTGTAAGTGAAGAAAGGGCGGAAAATCTGACCGCGAACTCACCATCCGGCGACAAGGGGAAAGAGAAAATTAACTACGGGCGTAAGTACACAGAGTGGCCTGATTGGTCAAACCCTGAGCAAGATAATCATGAATCTCTACCAGAGACTGCTGACAGACAGATATTGATGGGCTGAAAAAAAAAAATAGTGGGCCAGCAGTAGCAGGGTCTTCACATGCTGCTAGTGCAAAATATTCCCAAGATTTTCCGCCACTAATGGGCATTGCCACTATTCACGAAAATAGTGGAAATAAAGAGAACTCCTACTATGACAATATGGTTGGCAGTGGCACAAAGTCAGCAACAAATGCAGGTGTGGGACAACACAATTATGGTAAACAAGTGCAGCTGGGTCTCCAGAATTCAATAGCAAGTTCCAGCGAATGCCCAAATAGTCAAATAAAGAGCCAAAACAATCTAAGGGAAGAGATCTCTACCTGTGAAATCTTAGCAAATACCAATATGTCACAACCACCATGTCTGATTGAAAATCTACCAGGCAACAGGGACGACTCTACAAGCCATATCTCACCTATCCAAAGGAGCCAACCGACAGTTAACATAAATGGGAGGGCATATGAAATATTGCAGTTTGGGCATACACTAGGCATAAATACACAAGGCAGAGACTTACAACTTCTCAAACAGTTCACAGAGATGGATGAAAGAGACAAAAGCCTGCTCTCAAATCAAGAAATTACAGAAGATGCAATGGACATCATCACAGGTGATACACTGCTAATTTAATGAAATTGTTGTCTTACAATATCAGAGGGTTAGGACAACCCCATAAATAGGAAGATATAAGAAAGAGAATCCGAAAGTATGACATTGAGTTGTTTACCATTCAAGAGACGAAAATTGAAGAAGTTAGCACTAGCTTAGTAACCTCTCTATGGTGTGCCACTGACTGGGAGATGAGATACCAAGCATCCTTAGGCAGCTCTGGAGGCATATTATGTACGTGGAAAACTGATTGTTTCAGATTGCATAGGAGCTGGGAGATTCCAGGGGTTGTGGGATTGGAAGGCGAATGGATAAAAGATGCACAAGAAATCTGTATTATATCTGTGTATTCCCCTTGCCCTTTTGAGCTGAGGAAGCAACTGCGGGGAGGGCTATTACACAAACTACATACAGTACAATCATCTCATATCTGCCTTATGGGAGACTTTAACTCTATTCTAAATCAAGCTGAAAAGCTAGGACCAGGTCTGGTATCAATCAGAGAAATGAATGCATTCAATGCTTTCATTGACAATGCATAACTGATTAATCTCAACTTGATGGGAAATACTTACACATGGACTACACTGGATGCTAGATGTGGCAGTAGACTAGACAGAGTTCTTATAAATGATTTATGGTCCTTGAAATGGCCATCGATGCAACAACAAGCACTAGAGAAAACTGTCTCAAATCACTGCCCTATCATGTTCTCAGAATTACTCAAAAACTAGGGTCCAAAGCCATTTAAGGTTTATGATATTTGGTTGGAGGAAAAAAGCTACTGTCAACTAGTGGAAACAGAATGGAGGAAGAGCTCAATATTTGGGACTGCAGGATACAGATTAAAAGAAAAGCTGAAGGCTTTAAAAGAGAGTTTGAGAAAGTGGAATATTGAGGTCTTTGGAAACAAAAATCAAGAGGTCAAACTGCAGCAAGATGTTATCTCTAATTTGGACACCATACTTGCATCAAAATCCTTAACTGAAGGTGAGGCCAAAGCTAGAAAGGATGCTTGGATAAAGTTGCGATTGTCCCTCGAACAACAATGTTCCACTGTTCATCAACAATCTAGAAGCAAATGGCTACAATTGGGCGATGCCAATTCTAGATACTTTCATACAGTGGTGAACAAAAATAGAAGAAGAACAGAAATACAAGGTCTTAACATTGATGGAACATGGCATGAGGAAGTACAGAGAGTTAAAATGGAATTTAAAGGATACTTTGAAGAGCTATTCACGATGAATTATGACAATGGGGACATACCAGTACCTTTCAGTCCCCTGAGACAAGTAACTGCAGCTGAAAATAGTTACCTAATTGGCGAGTTCACTGAATTGGAGATAACAGAGGCAGTCATGTGCTGTAAAGGGGACAAAAGTCCTGGACCTGATGGATTGAATCTAAACTTTATCCAGCGCTTTTGGCCTATTATCAGACAAGATTTTATCAAATTTATACAAGAATTTCACAGTACATAAAAGATTGTAGCAGGTTTGAATTCATCTTTTATAACACTTATGCCCAGGGGATCAGTTCAATCCTGCCCTACTGATTACAGGCCTATTTCTCTAATCAATTGTGCATACAAGGTTCTATCAAAGGTATTATCTATCAGATTAAGCAAGGTCATTCCATCCATTATCTCAAACAACCAGTCTGGTTTTATCAAAGGCCGATCAATAGGTGATAGTGTGCTGTGTGCAAATGAAGCCATACACTTGGTAAAGAAAGCAAGGTTGAAATGCGAGCTGCTTAAGGTGGGTTTTCAGAAGGCGTTTGATTCTATTCATTGGTCCTTCATTACTAATATGATGAGCAAAATGGGCTTCAATGATAAATATATAAGATGGATTCAAGGATGCATTGCCTCTACATCTATCTCTATTCTTATAAATGGTTCCCCAACAGAATAGTTCAAGCCTCAAAAAGGATTGAGACAGGGAGATCCCTTATCTCCATACTTATTTCTAATAGCTGCAGAAGGCCTGAATTTATTTTTCAGGAAAGCCAGAGATCTATCACTATATTCTGGCCTGCCTATAGGCCATCATCATCTATCTCTACTACAATATGCTGACGACACGCTTATATTTGGTAATGGTAGTGAGCAAGATATCCTGGCAATAGGAAATGTTCTAAGATGGTTTGAGGTGCTGTCAGGTCTACGAGTAAACTTCCACAAGAGTAATTTGTATGCCATCGATATTCCAATATCAGAAGCAGAAAATCATGCAAGAATGCTACACTGCAGACTTGACCAACTTCCAACTAAGTATCTGGGGTTGCCTCTAGGGGGAAATCATCAACGTATTGCTACATGGAATCCTGTTATTCAGTCATTTACTAGAAGGCTCAAACAGTGGGAAAACAAATTCATATCCTTTGGTGGGAGGATGATTCTAGTAAATGCAGTCTTGATACATCTCCCTGTCCATTACTTTGCAATGTTTAAGGCTCCAAAACAGATTATAAGAAGACTAACACAAATTCAGAGCCAGTTTTTATGGGGAGGAAGTGAAGACAGTAGAAAGGTTGCATGGATAAGCTGGCATCAAATAACTCAGCACAAGAAAAACGGTGGCTTAGGAATCATAGAGCTGGAATCATTCAATAAAGCACTGTTGGCCAAATGGGGATGGAAATTACTGGTAAATGAGGATAACCAAACTTGCTGGAGGGATCTGATACGTTATAAATATGGCAGAATAACGCGTGCGATGTACTTCGAGGAAACTGGAAGGATCTCACCCTCCTACTCTTCAACATGGTGGAAACAAATATTACATTATCTTCAAATGCAACAATGGTTCTACAGAAGTCTACTTAGGATAGTAGGCACAGGAAACCACACATTATTCTGGGAGGACAAATGGATTGGTGCAAATAGACTTTGCGAAAAATATGACAGATTGTACTCAGTGGCTGAAGACAAGCTTCATACAGTGGCATCAGAAATGGAAGAAATTGGGGAAATATGGATTTGGAAGTGGACTTGGAGGCGACCTCTGTTTATCTATGAAAGGGAAGAACTAGAACAACTTCAAGCCGAATTATCAGAATATTTTCCAACTAATTCTGAAGATCGATGGCAATGGAATCAAGAAGGGGGAGGTATGTATACAGTTAAAAATGCATACCAACTTATTCGGAGATCGAAAAACTTACTCGCAGCAGAAAATTCAATGTTGAATTCACTTTGGGATAAAACAATTCTGCTGAAAATGTCAGCATTCAGTTGGCGGCTACTCCAAAACCGAGTTCCCACACTCCAAAATTTGCAGAGAAGAGGAATTCCCCTAAATTCACAGAACACCCTGTGTAAATTTTGTCACCTTGAAGAAGAATCGGTGGATCATCTTTTCTTCACATGTGATTGGACACACAAATTCTGGATGCACTTCTACAGCTGGGTGGAGGTCCAATTTATTATGCACCATGACCCAAGCATAAACTACCTCGGCCATATGGACGCAGTGATAGGAAGAAGGAAGCAGAAGCAATGGCGTCTGATTT
The DNA here is from genome assembly GCA_028565015.1 of Pinguicula moranensis. NCBI lineage: Eukaryota > Viridiplantae > Streptophyta > Magnoliopsida > Lamiales > Lentibulariaceae > Pinguicula > Pinguicula moranensis. The sequence continues at coordinate 6,499 of JAOWBN010183323.1, forward strand.
GGTGTGCTGCGATATGGAAAATTTGGCTATACAGAAATACTGTGATTTTTTGGGCAAGAATCGAAGGAGCCAGTAGAAGTTCTAGAAGAAACGAAGGTGCAAAGTTGGATGATAATTCAGGCAAGAAAACTGTCTGGCGGATACTCCTTATCCGATTGGATGAGATACCCAAATCTGGTCATGTAAAAAAGATCTATCGTCTGTAATGTGCCAAATTGGCCTCATCATTTTTTTATTTTTTCCAATAAAATTACTTAACTAAAAAAAAATATTTATCAAGGTTCAGAAATAACAGATTTCATAATACACGGATCCAGATTATAAAATTTTTAGCCACACGATCACCTTTCATTAAGGGTAAAATGGTAATTACAATTGAATCTAGAAAGTTTGGTAATTTCACTTTCACATATCAACGCTTCTTCCGTGAGCCGAATCGCGTAAATATTTGGTGGTTGTGTTGTCTATTTTTTTTGGGTACGTGGTTTTTGTGTTGTTTATAATTTTTTCTTTTCATATAATATCAAATATTTCCGAGCAGAACCTAATTAATGATGGTTGCCGACTGCATCAATAAACCTAATCATTAATGCTGATTGTAGACAGCACCAATTATAGTTTTTGGTGGTACAAAGTTCCACAGACTGCGCACGGATTTATGCCGCACGGAATGCAAGGACGGGGGCAAAATGATAATTTTTCCCTCGTGTTAAACACGACATCCCTGTTTAACACAGGAGCAAAATGGTAATTTTGTGCCGTCCTTGCATTCCGTGCGGTATAAATCCGTGTGCTATATCATTCCTGACAAAGTTCAGTCTAATTCATCCACCCCTACATGATTGTAGACGCATCAATAAAACGACTGGCCAGTTTTGTCACCATGTTTTTTAAAATTTAGTGGCATTATGTTAACAATCATCATTAATTATTAACACCCACTTGTTTATTAGACATTATGCTCTTTTACTTTCATGTTTTAAATTGATTGATTTGTTTATTTATTTAAGTTTAATTTATTAGATTTTATATTTTCTAATTTCATTTTTATTATACTTCCTTGTTATATTGTTATATTTTACTTTATTATATGTTATTTAATTTATTTTTGTTAAAAAATTTATTTCCAGTTTATTTGTTTTAGTGTAATAGAAGGAGAAATAAAATTTTAAAACACTGATTTCAAAATAATCTGAAAAAAAAGGAGAATGAAAAATTAATCTAAAAAATAAGTGTACAAAACAGACCCTTAATCTCATCCTCAGAAATAATTCTTTAAATTAAATTGTTATCTACCATAGAAAAAGTAGAAGTTGCTAGGATATTGGTGGCCTTGGCCATTTATCATCCAAGAATTGTGAAGCAAAGTGATCCCTGATCCCATTTTTTACATCATCCACATCATCCAGCCAAACACTGCAAACTGCATCCCTCCAATAAAATTCCTTTTGTGATTACTTCTAACTTTATAGTGAAAATAACGTGTGTTACCGTCACCTTTTTAATCCATGTAATTCTTGATTTTTGCAGCAACAATTGTATTTTGATCTTCACAGCATGTTCTAGTGTAGCCGAATCATTGGTCTTTCTGCTGTTTCTATCTCTAAATCGAGGCCTTCCTCCAGCTTACTATCAAGCAAGTGAAGCTGCAATTGGATCTTTTCTTCCTTACGTTCTGTATGTCCAAATTCTATCTTGTTCCAAATATTTAATCTTTGACGGAATAATCTTAACTTCTTACAAAGGACATAGCTGCTATGCCCAACAATTTTGAATGAAGACCATGATGATTTAATGAGTTCAACAAAGTTAGGATGCTTTTCCCAGCAGTTTAGATATCTCAAACACTTAGGACCCCAATTTTCATCTTCTGATCTCAGCAGAATGGGGCGATGATCAAAGAGAAGTCTGTCCAAACCAACTTGGGATAGGCTCGATCATTGTATGAGCCAACTTTTAGAGAATAGGAATCTATCCAATCTGCTGTGACAGCTACCACCTCTCAAAATACATGTGTATCTGGTTCGTTGCAATGGAAGATCAACCAAATCTGCTTCAAGAATGAAACTGTTGAGCTCTGCATTTGAGATAGGGGGAGAGCACACAACTTCTTCTGTCACTAGAGACTCAGATGGCATTGGAATCACTTGCTATACACCAGTTAGCCGACAGATTAAGGGAGATTACAGTGGAAATAGTTTTCCAAATCCTTCTTTTACTTCTGAGATCACACTCTGGGTATACATTTATTATATTTTTTTTATAAGAACATTTATTATATTAATAGGAATTCCATCGGGCTCCCACCTGCCTGCAAGTCCAAGAAGACCTTTGTCGAACCATTTTTGAGTAATTTGAAATACAAAGGTATCCCATATACAAAGGAGACCGCCTGAGCTGCCACTTGCCTCATTAAAGCACCAAACATCTATTATCTTATTAATATATATTGAGAGTACAAAACTTTTGAAACATCTTAACTCTCCAAATTTTTGCATTATATGTTTATTACTTGGCATTTCTTTGATCATTATAACAACGATCATGAAGAGATCGTTTTCGCTTTGTGGAGTGGTTAATTCAAAGACAGAAACAAGATTAAAATGGGTGGCATGCGAATGAGTATACCCTAGTAAGGAGGTTGGTGGGCTGGAGGGTACAAATTCGTTACAATTTAACTATGCTTTTCTAAGAAAATGTGCAAACAAATGCGTCGATCTAATGTAATGTGGATACAAGTATTGAAAAAACAAATATGGATACTATTCATTATAGAAATTTTCAACAATTTCAACGGGAATCTTTGATAAGACCTCTTTTAGTGACAAGTTCTTTCATATTTTCCAGAGAAGTTTGTATGTCTTTGCAAAGCTCATAAGGATCTGAAATCACTTTTTCATCAACAGACAAACAAATGATGAGCTTCTTGGCATAGGTCAGGAAATGTATGGTCAATGCCTGCAAAAAATGACAATGAGACATGAAAATACTAAAATAAATTGATCAAACACTCTACTTACTTGAGGCGATCCATAGATTGCTGGGGCTATGTAATTCAAGGGATGACCGAATAGAATGATCTCCTCTAGGGGCCCGAACACATTCGAGATGGTTGTTGTCGTATTTTTGAAGTAATTAAGACTCATTTCAGCTGCAATCTGTTTAGCTCTTGATAATTATTCATGAGAAATGGGTGTCAAATAGGTCAAAACACCCATCAGTATTCAACAGAACTTGATATTATCCTATCAGGCGTGTAAAGAATAAAACGAAAAAATAATAATACCTTTATTCCAAAAACCTTGGTGATCTGATTCATGAAAATATACTGAATTTTGGGTTGCCATGATATTTTTTTCTTATCCATGATGCCCTTAACTCGGCTCACATAAGTTAAAGAATCATGGAACATCATAAGTCGAATGCACGAAAATCCAATCATGTTTCCCCACTTTACTTTCTCTAATTTCTCCCCTGATTCAAGCACCTCAGGCAATTCCTGCATATGAAAAAGTGGTTGAGATTATATAGTTATACAGAGACACACAAATATATATATATATATATATATATATTTATGTATAAACTTACTTTAATACTTGGTTCCTGTCTGATATTAGAAATAATATTCATCCTAATACGATGCTTATTTATTATATCTTCTATTTTTGGGAGTTTTGCACCATTTGCACGCTGCATCTCTGATATGCAAACACAAATATTCATGATATGAATCCATTAGTAAAAAATAATTGAAATCAACAATGAGAAAACATCAATACGGGCAGAAAAATTGATCAGACGAGTAAAAAAGATAATTACCATATTGTTTTTGGAGATATTTACATAAGCCAGCTTCTGTAGCTCCTAATAGGACATCATTAATGGTCTGAAAGAGATTAGAAGTGTAATTATGAAAGAACTTGATCTGTGGATGCATGAAAATCCAATGTAAAGACTGACATGAAATTGTACCGCTTTCATGGCATTTTTTATGATCTTCACATCTTCTAACTTCATAATGCGATGCACGTATCGCTTGGGGGAGTGTTCGCTTCCTGGTGGCATTTTAATGGGAGTCTCTGCATCTTTCAGAAACATACTTGTGGCAAGAGCAAGTACGAAATCGAAGAGAGTGTAGTAAATAATTAGGATAACCTTCCAAACTAGGAAAAATATCCTCTTGGCAAATCCCTTATCAGGAGTTCCTTCCTTCTTCTTTGAAGGAAATATAGGTAAAGATTCTGGGTCGGACATTTTCCTTGCACTGGCTAACAATAACGAAATAAAAGACACCCCATCTCCAATGGAGTGGTGAATCTTGAGTATGACTATTGATTGTGCATCAGTTGTTTCGATATTCAGTACATGAACTTCCCAAAGTGGCTTTGATAAATCCAACGGATTCCCGGCAACTCTGGCAATGTAATCCTCCACGAATTTGTCTGGTGATTCCATCTCTGAATCCAAATCGGGAACAAAGATATGGTCCTCCAGGTTGACCGTCGTTCGTCTCCACGAACACTCGAAGCGCTTTTCATCCTTGACAGCCTTCAGCTCAACATCAAAGCAAAACATTCAAGCATAGGGTAGAGCAATAACGTCGAGTTTGGGGTGTAAATTTTAGCAAGTTAGTGGAAACTTCTTACACACCAGGATACTTGAGAACCGAGGATGTTTCACGAGAGTTTGCTCCACGCACTTCTTGAAGTAGATGGTGTCGATCTTCGTGCCAAAGCCCAATACGCACGACGCGGAAAGATTAAAGCATGGTGCATGCATCACTCTCGAGTACGGGCTAACTGGTTGTTCTTCTTGTCCTAGTTCCATTGATATATTTTTTGTTGAAAAAGAAAAATCTGTTCTTTCTGCAAGTAGAAAAGGAGACTTTATAGGACTAACTGTAAATCTATGTACATAGAGAGAGAGCGTACATGAGCTTCTTTTTTTTCGTTAAGCTAGACTGCTCCTACATGAGTTAGTTTGGTTCTAATGAATGTGCAGGAGCAGTCCCTATCTGATGCAGAGGATCTGAGACCAACATTACATTAATAAATATTATGTTGTTGCTTCAAAATGATTGTTGTGGTAACATAATAAATATATTTTTATTTTGAAATGATATTATTTATTCTTAAACATTTGGCAAAAGTGAAACTAAAAACAGCAAAAACAAAACAAAACATTATTGTAACAAAGTTTATTCAACATAATTACACTTCCTTTTGTGTGAGGAATTTACCTAATATAATTTCCTAGCATTTTACTCTATTAATATCCCATATTGCATATAAATATAAAATATCTTAACTATTAAGATTAAAAACTGGCCAAGAGAGATACGAGGGGTGAGAATTCGGATGCGACTTTTTGGTTTGCGTTACGTACGAGATATTCGATGTGTGTCCATTTTATAAAAAAATTATTTCTTAGTGGATTGATTCTACTATTTTATCGTTGATGTAGGCTTTTGGGACAGATCACATCAATCTTATATTATTGTCTTATTTATCATTTTTTCCACTCACATAATTTCCCAACAAGCAGCAGAACCTAACTAATGATGGTTGCATAATGTAGTGCATCAATAAAGCAAATAATTAATGATGATTGTAGAGTGCACCAATAGTAGTATTTTGTGGCACAAAGTTCAGTCTAATTCATCCACATTTGATTATAGACGCATCAATAAAACGAATGGCCAGTTTCGTCAACATATTTTTTCAAATTTTGTGGCATTACGTTGATAATCATCATTAATTGCTAATGCCCACTTGTTTATTGGACATTATGTTCATTTACATTCGTGTTTTTAATTGATTGATTTTATTTATTTATTTTATTTTACTTTATTATATTTTATTTTTTCAATTTCATTTTTATTTTACTTCATTTATTTTACTTCATTGTTATTTTGTTATATTTTACATTATTATATGTTATTTTATTGTACTTTTTAAATTTAATTTTATTTATATTTCATATTATTTTGTTTTCCAGTTTATTTATATTTTATTTTGTAAGAAATTAAAATTGAAACCCAACACTAAATAAATTAATTAAACTAATTAATCCTAATAATAGCCTAAAATCAAACAAATGGGCCGTGAGATTTTTTGTTCAAAAATTAAAACTAATTAATTTACAAAATCCCACTGGGCTTGCAATTATTTTCTCAAATTAATTGTAGTGTTTTATTTTATTTTTTATTTTTTTTTGGGCTGATTTGTGAATTTGGGCTTTGTATTAAATAAGCCCGATGGACTTGCACAGTGTTATGTAATGGGCCGCGAGATTTGGGTCCAAGTGACAGGAGCCGTCGATGAAAACTGAATCCAACGGCTACAAAGAATCAAGGCTTTAACGTTTTGATAAATCAGGACCGTCGAAAACAAACACAAATCCGACGGTCCCAGGCCTTAATCCGCGTCAAAACTCTGTGGAACATCTAGGCCATTGATTAGTAAACATCGAACGGTCCATCTCTCTTTATTCCACCGGATCCGCGTGCAAGCCTTGGCAACAATCCAGGCTGTCCACTTTTAAGAATCCAACGGCCAGTTTTAAAGAGACTCGATCTGCGCGATGGATCTTGGCCGCACGATCTCTGCAGATCCAACGGTCCAGCTTAAAAGCCGCCGATCGAAATAAATTCACTCACCTACACGTCCAAACGGTTAAATTCGATGAAATACATTAAAATAAATTAAAATTAAAAATGTTTAAATACTTGTCGGCTAAAAATATAAATAAATAAACAATACATTAAATAACTCTAAATATAAATACCAATTTTGCTCGAAAAACACATACAACTCATTCATTTTTCTCTCAAATTGCTCTCAATTCTCTCAATTCTCTCAACTATTCTCTCAATTCAAACTCAAAACCATTTTCTAAACTTAGATTCTTCCAAGTTTCACCTAGAACTTAGTCGTTTTTGGCTAAATCTACCGAAACTTGTATGTTTTTCAACCAAAAATTCTGCTCAAATTCTTCACTGATTTTACAAATTTCGTTTTTCTTCCTTTAAAATCGTTAAGAACATTAAAAAATTCCTTCGATTTGCATCTGTCATTCATACTCAAATAGTTGGATCTTGAGTCTATATACTCACAGATTCACTACTAAATATTTTACAATTCAGTAGATTATCATTAGGGCAACTGTTTTTTGCCCAAATATCATTATTGCACTATATCTCTTGTAATATTTGCCAAGGACATTCAATATATTGAATAAAGGCTACAAGGGCTGATACTCTATAAGGTCGGGCACAACGAATCCTAACAGGTTCATATTTTGGAAGTTCCCCAGGGATCACCTCCTTCCAGAAGCATATTTTACTGCAACCTTTGAAAGGGCTGGTATCCTCGCGGGAACCTTACTTACAAATCCCATAGTGATATAATAACGGTCAGCAGGGAGAGAATTCTCTTGCTCTTGATCTAGTGCTCGCTCCTGTGTATAGCCATGAAATTTCTACTATTTCGGGGCCCTTGTACACATGTCGAAACCCCAGATGGTGCTACATTCCACATTGAAGCGATCCAGGAATCAAGCTAACGACTCTCCCTTTCATTGGGTGACTTCTAACAAGTGCAGTATGGTTCGAAGCTTTCCCTCGATGATTTCCCTCAGGTTTTTCCCACGTGGAGGGGGGGACCCTAGTTGTTTTCCGTAGGTGGAATTGAAAGACTTCTCATCTTGTTCTCTCCCTTACGAAGCCTAGTGCCGGTTTTGATGCTGTTGTAGGTGACTGTGTCGACGTCGTTGTGCAGGGATAAATTTCGAGTGCACTTATTTTTTCTAGGATCTCCTCCACTTAAGAGGAAAGGCCTCATACATCCTGTCAGGCACTGCTTATTGCGACGGGGATAAGCTTAACCTTATGCTCGGACAATCCTGTCATCTTAGCAATTACAACTGGAAAGCTCATTGGGCATGAAGAACTTCCCCACATATGGCGCCAATGATGAAACCAAAAAATATCGGGTGTGTGGAAGGGTTATGATTGACCATAATCTCTTGGTTTACACCATACAACTCTTAGAGAGAAGAGATACACCAAATATATAGAGTCTATTTGACTTTTTCTCCAATATTTTTTTTTATCATTTACACTAGACGAACAGGTCAGACCTATTTATAGGAGTTGTATTGGGTATATTGGTATTTTGCTCTTTAACATGTTAGTTGGCCATGTTACCCCACTTGTGGGTGGTGGTTGTTAATCTCATTATCTTCTTTTTCGGCGGCTCTATGTTGGTAGATTCGTGTTGGCTGCTCTATGGTAGCTACCTTTTGTCTTGCAACTTTTGGTTAGTCTTGGTTGGGGGATGTATGTTCCAAGCCTCAAATGGCTTGGATATATTCGAAAAGTCTGCCTTCAAAGCCTCCCAGGGATTTGTTTGGGGTAGGATGTTCGACGGGGGCTTCTTCTTTGTGTGTCTTAGTACTTGTCCGATATTGCGTGATGTTTTTTGGTGTCTTTATCCGTGTTGGGCCGTCCTTTGGTGGGCTTTAACTAACATTTTTCTGACCCACATCATTAGACGTACTTACGTACTAAGTATGTTGAGTTGGATTATTTTCTTCTTGAGCTTATAATGCGGGTAAGCTTCGCTTGTAACTCATTCCTTTCTACTTACAAATGGCTAACGTCCTCACTAAAAACTTGTCTCCACCTCTTTTTCCTTTTTCGGTCCAAACATCAGGTTTGCTACAATCCAATGCTCAAGGTCGGGGATGTTAATGAAGACTTCCTAGATAAAAAGGATTTTTTTTTTTAAATATGTATAGTTTGGTAATATTCACGTATATTATTTTGTACCTATATTGTATTTCATGTATCATGTACTGTGTGGTGAGTTTTCCATAAATGATCTCCTTTAGAACTCGAAGCGCCAAAAGTAAAACTGGGGCCAAAGTTTGAAGCTTTTACAAAAAGATTGAATGTGTCAGTTCCTTTTTTTTTTTTTGTTCTAGTTTTATAATGTAAATCCTTGGAAGAGCTCTGACATCAGTTATTTAGGTTAATCGAGTTTGTTCATATCTTCCGGAGCAGATTCACCATTTGTCTTTCTTATCGTGTTTCTACCAAATACAAGTTTGGTTATGTAGCCATGAAGAAAGTTTGTAGATTGTATAACTGCAGAATTTGTGGTTATCCGAACACGATTCGTCATTTTTGTCCTTTCAATCCTATACCTATAAATAGATCACTCTTCTACACAACTCATAATTGGTTAGACATTCAAGTTGGTCAGCACGAACTAGAAATATTGCGTTCATATCCCAAAAGTTCCCCAGTGACTATGCTACACATTTGAGATATTCTACTTGTGATTTGTAGGATACCATTATCGTTGTTTAGGCCTGACTATTTTTTCCCGATCATCAAATTTTGCTTTGCAAATGGGCAACAAAAGCTTCTGCCCGCTACATAGTCAATCAGATGATGGAAAAGTGTACAGCCTACGGACACGGCTTCTCAATAAAGGTCTATCATCACAATTAAACAAATCTATTCAAACAACGATGACCAAAATTCAACAATCCCCCCGAACAAGTTAAGAGGATGAGTTTTCTGCTACAGCATGTTCAGAAGTAGCAAAAGAACCGGCCAAAGCAATTGTCATTTTTTGCATGCTCTTTCTACAGTAACAAATTATCAAAAACTGCAGCATCGCTCCATTCCCGGGAGGCCCCATGGTGGCTCAAACACGACGAAAAAAGATGCAAGTCTGAATATTCTAATGGTTTCAGTGAGTTAAACATTAGTAGTAGCAGTTTTTATCATAGTTGAAATTCGGTTGTACTCTTCCCACTTGTTCTTAGGTATCTCTCCGGAATCTGCAACGATCACCTTCTTCCTAGGCTTTCCACTGTAGGTTCCAGCACCACCCTCGATGGCATATACAGTATCCATCCCATCAATGACTTTCCCGAAAACAACATGCTCACCATCCAACCTGCTCAACTTACGAAGAAATTCGAAGCATTCGTCACTTTGCAGGAAGGAAACCAATATTCTAGTTCCATCAATTGGAAAGTATCATCACAAGGATCTGTTATCCACAACCGCAGCCCAATAATTACACTAGCAAGGTGGTGGCAGAAAAAAACATGAATGAGAAAGCTCACCAGTAAGCCTTGACTGTCGTAATGAAAAACTGAGAGCCATTAGAATCAGGGCCTG
>JAOWBN010183334.1:0-16699 GCA_028565015.1 Pinguicula moranensis
TAAAGTATATTTTGCAAACACTTTCTAACTTATTCATGAAAGCTTCTTTTTTCAAAAGACCTTTTGAAAAGCTACTTCTACGTAAGTACAAGAACTTGCAAACACCCCCGTAGATATGAGTATGTCCATTGATATACTTCTCACATTTGACAAGATCCTTTCCCCCCATTTTCCAAGCATGGCTGCATTGAAAGCACTCAGGCTCCAGACCTCCTCCTGCTACAGATGTAGTTATCTTTTTTCAAGCTATCCAGCATATCCTCTTCATGTCCTTGTTATTGCCCCAGAAGAAGGATCTATGATAGGTAGTCAGCTTCTTGACGACAGATGAAGGGACCTTGTAGAATCCAAAGAAATGAGCTGGTAAGGCAGCCTGGACTGAGTTTAAGAGTATCATATTACCTTCAGTGGATATAAACTTATGATCCCATAAGTTGAGAGCTCTGCTAAACTTATCTAGGACAGGTTTCCATGTGGATTGTTTCTTGGGATTGGCTCCCATCGGTAGTCCAAGATACTTGAAGGGGAGTGAGCTTGTTTTGCAGCCATGTCCTTCACTGTTGATTGAGGCATATTAATTCCCATTAGGCTACTTTTACATGAATTGATACGTAGACCCGAGGAAATCTCAACGTTTTGGAGAATAGCTTTGAAGGTTTGAATTGTGCTCCATGAGGCCTGTCCAAATAACAAGGTGTCATCAGCAAATTACAAACGTCATAGATGAATATTGTCTCTCAATTTCAACTCCCCTGAACATGTGAAGTTCTGTAGCCTTGTTGATCATGACAGATAAACCCTCAGTAGATATTAGGTAAAGAAAGGATGATAGTGGATCACCTTTCCTTAAACCTCTATTAGGATAAAAATCTTTTCCAGGGTTGCCGTTAATATCGACTGAAGTAGAAGCTGACTCCAACGTCTCCTCAATCCACCATATCCAGCTCGAAGGGAATCCGATCTGAGTAATTACATCCTGTAGGAAGATCCAGTTGACAGTGTCAAAAGCCTTCTCAAAATCTACCTTGAACATGATAGCCTAGTTTTGCAATTTCTTCAATTCATCAACAGCCTCATTGGCAATCAGAACTCCATCAAGTAGTTTCATACCCTTAAGAAAAGCCATCTGAGTAGGGGAAATAATTTCATACATTACTGCAATGATTCTGTTTGCTAGTACCTTTGCAATAATCATAGGCATAGAATTATTAGTGTGATAGGTCTATAATCCTAAAATTTCATTGGAGAATCAGTCTTGGATAGTAGAGTGATGTGAGTTGCATTGCTACCTCTAGACAGCTTATAATTTTTGTAGAGTTCCATAAACACTTGGCAGATATCAACCTTCATCAAACAGGTAAAATGCTTGATAAACTTGAAGTTTAGACTGTCAAGACAAGGACTTTTACTACTGTCACACACTTTGATTGCATCCAGTATCTCTGATTCTGTGATGGTGTCACCATGATGGTTTTTTATATAGGGGAGAGCATTTTGAATCTCATGTTATGAATCCTAGGTCTTGACTTGGATATTGTTGTGTACCTCCCCTCAAAGTGATGTTTGAAGCAATTCTTAACCAATTCTGTGTCCTATAACCAAAAGAGCCATCCCATATACCATTAATAACATTCCTTCTCCTATTCTTGTTGATCCATCTATAATAATAAGCAGTGTTGGCATCTCCTTGCTAAATTCAGTTAATGCGAGACTTTTGGAATAACAAACTATCTAAATTCCTGGTGATTGTAGTTAGTTCTTCCCTAAGGCATGATATGTTGAGCTGCTTCACTGCTAGTTTCCAGGATATCTTGTTCAGCTTCTAGTTCCATTTCTGTAAGTTTATTGAGGATAACTTTGCGTTCAGCCATTAAGTTTATGGGTGCCAACTGATTCCATGTCTTTATGCCAGCTCTTATAGCCTTTATCTTTGTTTTGATTCTGTAGCTAACATATCCCAGTGGGAAGTACTAGTCTAAATGTTCTATATCATAGAGATGTAGGCATTGTCCTCCAGCCAGTAGTCAAGCACTCTAAAAGGTTTTGTGCCCGAGTCCTGGATTTTAGTGCAAAGACTGACTGGAAAGTGATCAAAATCATCCCTGTCCAGTCCTGATCTAATCCAGGTTGTTTCCTGGCCCAACCAGACTTCCTTGACTAGAAATCTATACAGTCTGCTCATTGCTTTTAAGGAATTGAGGTACCAAGTGTATCTCTTCTTTTCCATCCGAAGATCCTGAAGTTGCATGTCACTGGTAAAGGATTTGAAAAGGGAGATCTCCTATACGTTAGAGCGGTAAGTTGTACCTCTTCTTTCACTGTCATCCAGTACGGCATTAAAGTCCCCCATGAGATACCATTTCTTCTTTTCCCTTATTGCATGAATGCCAATATTTCCCTCCATTGACTGTGCTTGGAATTTAGATCTCTTGGCCCATATATGTTCAACATATTTCAGATTGATTTATCTCTGTTCCATGTGCTGGATACCCCTAACATACCCTCACAAGATAGGATGTTTTGTCTGTTGAATTTCTTTTTATTCCATATGCACAGAAGACCTCCAGATTGGCCTACAGATCCCTGATACATCAAGTAATATTCACTGTCAAACCATAAGTAGCACATAGCTTCATGTCAATAAATTCCATCTTTGTCTCCTGGAGGCTTATGAAGTCTACTTTTGTGCCAATATTTGGCCCTTTACTCTCTCTCCGTTCAGGGCCACATAGGCCTCTAACATTATAAGTGATTATCTGCATTAAGAAACCACCTCTCCTCCTTTCTTGTTGATACAAGAAGAAGCTACCTCCATTGCCTTGCGGCTATAATAGTTGATTTGAATAAGTAGCTGGCATGCTTTCTCTAGATTTGGACCATAAGTTAAACCTAAGTCACGCCCAATTGCCATGATTGATTTAGCTTCAGCTTTGATATGGTATAGAGATACGTCATGCTCAGAAGACTCAATCTGAGTTTCATGAGGTTTGAAAGGTTGTTGCTGAACTAGATTGCCAATCCATTCATCATGTATGGCTTGATCTCTCTCTTTGACTAGGTTCAATTCTTTTCTTGTTTTAAGTCCACCCCATTTATTTATCTTCACTATATATTTCTTATAGTAGCAAATGAGGACGAAGAGAGTGTGCAGCCAAAGGAGGCGTGTTGGTAGGCAAGGTCAGAAACAAAAAGAGCGGTGATAGAAGCTAAAAGCACGGCCTACGAGGATATGTATAGGAGATTGGACATCAAGGAGGGGGTGCAAGATATGTATAAGCTCGAAAAAGCACGGGCCAGGAAGAGTAGAGATATTGATACTGTTAATTATATAAAGAATGAGGATGGAAAAACCATTTTGTCAGAGATGAAGATTAGATACTCCATGTATTATGCTTCTCATCCTGCTCATATTAATTATCCTAAGAAAATATGCACTATTTTCATCCCCTTGTTTCAGCCATTTGATCCTAGATTTTTGATATAGGTCACTGCCTATTTACTTGGAGACCTTGTCTAAATTATCCATGAGAGTGTTCAGAGTCTGCACTGCTTACTCTACCATATTGTCCTCCACCTCCCTCAGCTGATAACTCCCTTCTTGTCAAAGTGCTAAGGAGTTCCTAACGTTCAATTACCAGATCACGGTTGTTGTTTTGTTCCTCATTCTGTCCCACCTCTAACCATCTTCAATATCTCATTGATCATCTTACCGGCATAACCAGTAGTACATGAGCTATTCCACAAGTTATACCTAAGCGAGTTGTACTCCTTATCTTCTAGCCATTTGTCCAACACCTATAGAGGCTTGGGGCCCCAATGCTGTACTTTATAGCATAAAGTTACAGGGCAGTGTTCAGAGTCTTCCCTATCTAGACCAGTTTGTATCCACTCATTATTCTGAGTAATCCATATGTCATTTACCAAAAATCTATCCAAGCGGCTCATTGCCTTCAAAGTGTATTTCCTGTGCTTCATTCTTAGATCCTGCAGACCTGTGGCTGTGACAAACTCCCTGAATGCACAGATTTCTTGTTCATTGTTATGTTGAGCAGTACCTTTTCTCTCACTATTATCCAGCGCAACGTTGAAGTCGACCATTAAACACCACTTCTCAGATCATCTACTTTCCATGAAGTCACTAATAGTTGTCCACTAATTCTGCTTGCTAGTTATCTCTGCTGGTCCATAAACATTGATCAAATTCGAATTTACTTCTTCACCTTCTTAGTGCCAAGTTACTCCAAGGAACCCTTCTCCATCAATCATTCCCTTCCTACAAATTTTTTCCTTGTTCCACATAAAAATGAGCCCGCCTGACTGTCCTACAGAGCCTTTATAACACCAATCGAACTCCTCATTATACCATAAGTATGCACATGATGTTCTATCCACATTTTCCAACTTTGTCTCCTGCAGACTCAAAAAATCATCCTTCTCCTTTGCTATCAACTCCTTTACCCTCCTTCTCCTCCCCGGTCCCCTGAGGCCCTTACATTATATGTAAGAAGCTTCATCTGTGAACTATTTCTTATTCCCCTAGGGGTGTGCTTGTGTCTGTGTTCCATCCACTGTCCGTGTAGTGATTTTGTTCATCTGATTCTGAAACTCCTCCTGGTGAGGATCATACACTATTCGCAATTCGTTACCCACTTCCATGATAAAAATATACTTCCACACCTATTGGATCAACAACAGTACTAGGGCATGGCTCTTGACTAGTGGACTGTTTAGCAGATGAATTAGTTAACTGACCAATCCATTCATCCAAGGTAGCAAAATTACTTACTGTATTAGGGTCTATAACATTTCTAGCCTGGTTGTGTATCTTTGGTCCCCCATCTCATTTATGTTTAGTCAGTGCCACCTCCTTGATAGGATTTTTATTTTTGTTCTCATCACGTTGATACCCCATTGGTGGGAAGGCCTCCCCGAGGATGTCTGGGATATCTACAGGTCCCTCCAACACTGGTTCACGGACAGCAGACTCACTTATTACCTCTACCACACCAGTAGTCCCCATCGACCCTTGCAAGTCCACCACCTCACTAAGGCCTTCAGAGTCACCCTCTAATATAGCATAAGCCTGTAGTTCTTCCTCCTCCATCTGACTTTCAGGTACTACATATTCCTCGGTGTCCTTAACCAGTGCTTCACTGACCACTATTCGTTCTTCTACAACTACCACTTCAGGTAACTGGCTCCCCTTACTCTCTACTTCCACCCCTTCCACATTCATACTCTAGCACTGACCTCCTACGCCTTCACCAGGACACACATTGTTACCTTTCACTATTCCTTGGGACAGTTGTCCCCTAATCTCTGTCTGACTTGCAGGTGCATATGTATCCTGAGTTATGTCCAGGTTAACCTTTATGGGAGGTTCACACCACCATTCTCACTCACTCCCCAAATCACCTCTATGTGTCACTGGATTAGACCCTTGTTTGTCACTTCCCCCAACAGTGTCCTTAATAGAGTCTGGTGCACTCTGACCTTCCACCATATCACTCTGTAGCTCATGAGCAATATCCTCATCACCTGATTGAGAATCACGCGCCCTCTCAGAATAGTCCATTTCTTTTGAATATTTAGATTTGGAGCTAGTTGTTATCTCCTCATGCCATAGCTTGTCAATCCCTCTTCTACATTCTGTTTCCACCAACTGCACAATTTAATCACTCCCATCTATCTCTATCATTAAATTTGGGGACACTATGGTACCCACTTTGTCTTGAACTAAGACCTGTGAAGCTACTAGTTCTTTTCTTGTAGTAGTTCCCAAATTAATTTGAACAAAAGTTCCCACCTTACTTCCTAGTACTTCCAATATTGTAGGCATCCATGTCTGGAGGGGCAACCCAAATATCTTAATTCGACATAACCGTGTATCAACTACCTGTTGCCAAGGCCATAGTGACACATCCATTAGCCAATTAGATAACCATACATTGTCATTACGTATGAGATTATTCAAATCAATATCCTCTTCATCCCATAAGAGGACCATCCCCGCACTCATAGGGCTAGCACTAATATTGAGATAACATGCTTATTTAAGTGCAATTTGTAGCTCTCTCCAGCGATCCATCTCTTTCAACTTACCAACATATGTCAGATTGAGCCACTTCTTATCCTCTATGGATGTTGTGAATGACAGTCCCGAAGATACCATCCCACCTTCAAGTCAGGGAGGATTGGCTCAAAGCTCGTAGATGATCCCACAGTTAAGGTCTTGCTCCGTCAGTGTAGGCTTTACTGTTGCGACACCTTCTGCAACCAGTTGGACTCTTTGTTGTACCTTTTGCGGTGGATTGGCCTCCATCCCCTTTTTATTTGGATATCTAGTGCAGTTGGCCTGTAGACAGAACGACCCAATCTAAGTGTTATTGAGACGATACAGCATCAATTACTTATCCTCTACGTCCTTGTATTCCACGAATCCAAACTGTTGGCCTCTATTGTTCAGTTTTTTGGCAATAGACAACTCATGGATGGTCCCCTGTCTCTTTAGTATACTCTGGAGCCTATCTTTGTCACAATCACTAGGAAAGTTTGTAATGTAGAAACTGGAAATTCGCTTAGCCTTCGCCACAAGTGGTTCGAGTTTGTGAGTTGCCGGAGCTCTCAAAGGGCTTAGTCTCTCACGCACAGGTATCGGATTCTGAGTGAATACATAGTCTTTGGTAGGTTGTCTGTGTTGAGTGTGGTCGTAGAGAGGCGCCTTACCCGCCTTCACAGTTGCATGCCACATCCTCTTCGCCTTGCGGGACGAGATGATCCAGGTCAAAGCCATAGTAATTTCTAAGCTAAAAACAAGGGTGGGTTGGGGCTGGGTTGGGGCTCCTCCCTGGGTACGTGAGGATGCCCTAGGGAGCTGCGGGTTATGGTGAGGTAGTTGTCAGTTACAAACACGGCAAGGGGCGTCACCACTAACCAGTTGGTAGGGGAAGAGGGATTCAGGTTTACTGTTCATGCCACTGAACGGAGGTTACTGTTCATGCATCTTGCTGAATGTTGAGCCCTACTATACTGCTGTTTTCCTAATGAACAATTTGTTGTTCATGATCACTATTACATTATTCAAGAATGTGTTGCATTTGATGATTCTTTGTAGCACTCTAACTTTACATACTTTCATTTAATTATGAATTAGTTTGAATGCATGGTGGTTAATCATGAACTAGTGCCCGATAGAATTGTGATTTGTAATAATTGTTATTACTTAATTATGGGAAGTGCCTTGTAATAGTTATATTTATACTAAAAATATGGCTTGCATGCCATGCCTCTGTATTATTCTTGATGTAATTCTTTTCTCATATTACTCAACCCAAAATGTAACTGAGGGTTTCTCTAAATGAATATAATGTACATTAGTTTAGTGCGAGGAAAAATGTGAGAGGTAGGATTCGAATTATGTAACTCAAGAATGGATGAGGCACCAAGAAGGACACAACAAGATGGAAATGCAAGGAGTTGAGTGTCTTGAAAGAGTTGAGAGACCACCATTGGGAGCCAATAAGGTCACTCGTTTTTCCACATTTGTGGTGGTGATTCAATGAGTTGTATAGCTTCAAAGAAATAAAGACCACCCTTAGGTTTAACCCACCCAGTCCCTCAATGGCTGAGGGATTAGTAAAATCCATATATGTGTGTTTATTTAGCATGCTTTTTAATTTATTGTTATGTGATAATCATTGGGTTGCATGCTAGAAATGATGAGACCTAACATATTAGAAATCACTCAAATAAGAATTAAGTCTCTCATTTTTCAAAAGTGTTTGAAAAATGTTATGCCTTCCATTATTATGATAAAACAATTCTCTTGATCAGTGTTTAACTTGTTGAGATAACTCAATGTGTCTACCTATCTTGTAGGAAGCACATGATGAAAGTTATGAACTTGCTGAATAATGGTGTTTTACTTAACTAAAACTCTTGATTTGTTGAGCTAACTCAGGTCCTTGAGGGTCTAGAGGTGAAGTATTGGTAAGGTCACTGGCTAGCTAATAACCAAAAGCAAGGAGTTGTAATGCGTTGTAATTGTTAAAGATTTAAATACCATTGGCAACCATAGTTGGATTGTTGAGCTAACTCCAGGTTTGACTATGGTTTAATTGGGATCCGTGACCCACTAAAAGATTAATGAATCTTCCGAAGCAATTTAGAATAGGATTTGCAACAACATAGCAGGAGCAAAATGGATATGTTCTAAATTCTACAATATTCATTTTGTAGATATGCATGATACCAAAGTCTTACTTTACCTTTATATGTTTTTTTAGATGTTTATTATGCAGTTAAATATTTGTTTTATTCTCAAATCCAACAAGTTGAATGGTTCAAACTACTTGGAATGACTCAAACTACTTGGAATGTCTCAAACTACTTGGAATGGTAACAAAATTTGAGAATCGTTCTCAAATATTAGAAACTTGCTTATGTCCTTGAGATACCCAAACCCAATCCTCTGGTAGAGGGTTTATCTAGGATCGTTCAATATGCTTACGAGAAGCAGGTCAAAGGGTATGACCTAGACCAATATATAATGTTGCCATCCAGGACTCTAGAGCTTCAAAAGCAATATGAGAAGTTTGATGCCTATACCATGATGTGGTACCTCAAATATTTGTTTGAGGGTTAGTCCCAGACTGAGAGATACAATATGAACAAAGAGTTATTCAGATCCCAGATAAAGGAGGGATCTTCCATGACTGTCCATATTAAGATGATTGGTCTCATCAAAAGTTTGAGAGACATGGGTGCAAACATGAAAAATGAACTTTGCACGTATTTGATCCTGCAATCCTCTATGGATAGCTATTCCAAAATCATCATTAACTACAACAAGAATAAATTCAAGTTCCATTGACTGAGTTGGTGAATATGCTAAAAGTCACTGAAAGTGAATTTAGAAAGGAAAAGGGTACCATCTTGCTAGCGTTCTTTTCTAAAGGCAAACGTGTGCCTAAAGCCAAGTTTAAGAAGCAAAATTGCTAGAGGAGCGCAGTGAAAGTGAGTGTAGGGTGAACGAGGGTAAGAAACCTAAAAGGACACTTGCTTTCATTATGGCAAGACTTGTCACTGGAGACATAATTGCAAGGATTATATTGAATTCGTGAAGAAGCTTAAATAATTATTTTCTTCAGGTATCCATATGATTGATATACTACTATTTGCGTATGCTTCAAATACCTGGGTATTGGATATAGGAGCCCCTGTTCACATTTGTAATAATTTGAAGGGGCTGAAGCGAAGTAGGATTGTGGGAAAAGGAGAAGTGAACCTTCAAGTGGGAAATGGAGCAAGAGTTGTTTTGCCAACCATCGGGACATACGATCTCAAGTTGCACATTGGGCATGTACTAAAACTTTATAACTGTTATTATGTTCCAATACTGATTAAAAACAGTGTATATATTTATCGATTGGACAATGAAGGGTATTCCATTTTGCAATAGAACAATAGTTGTCCTATATCTAGAAATGGAATTAGATATTGTGTAGCCCCTAGTATTATTAATGGTCACTATCTTTTGAACATAGATAAACCAATACTTAGTATAGATGAAAAAGATAAAGAAAATGAAAGACATAAGTCTTTCATACAGATAGCATTGTAGACCTAGCCACGTAGGAAAAACCACATATCCAAAATGTATTGAATTGGTCTATTAGGATTATTTGATTATGAATCATTTAAGACATGTGAGTCTTGTCTACAAGGAAAAATGACAAACTCATTTTAAGGAAAAATTAGAAAGGTCTACAGAGTTGCTTGGATTAATACATAGAGATGTATGTGGTCCAATGCCAATAAATGCTAGAAGTGGTTTATCTTACTTCATAACGTTCACGGATGACCATTCTAGATATAGTTTTGTGTACTTATTGAATTACAAGTCCGAAGTCTTTGAAAAGTTAAAAGGGTATAAGAATTCGGCCTGGGCATTTGGAATTCGGAATTCAAAATTCAAAATTTTCGATCCGATCCAAAATTATTTTAGAAATGGAATGCAATTTCCAAAATGATTCGTATTTCGGAATTCGAAAATCGAAAATCACATTCCAGTGCTTCTATTTCGGAATTCGAAATTCCGAATGCCCAACCCTAATAAGAATATTGCTGAGAAACAATTGGTAAACAATATCAAAGTAGTTCGATCAGATCGGGTGATGAATACTTGAGTACCAAATTTCAAAATTATCTGAAAGCTCATGGTATAGTCCCACAAAGGACACCTCTGTACACTCCGCATTAAATGGTGTGTTGGAGAGGAGAATCATAGCTTATTGGATATAGTACGATCCATGATGAGCTAAGCAAGTCTCCCAAAATCATTTTGGGTGCCTTAAATACTGCATCTTACGTTCTCAACCGTATTCCATCTAAATTGGTTGACACTAATCCATATGAGACAAGGATGGGTAGGAAACCAAACCTCAATTACTCGAGAGTTTGGAAAAGCACAACTTATGTGAAGCGGGTAGAATCGAACAAGCTTGAAGCTATGCCTGACAGATGCATGTTTGTAGGGTATCCAAAAGATTGTATTGGATCTTATTTGTACAATCCCATTGAGTAAAAGGTGTTTGTCTCCAAACGTGCTATCTTTCTAAAAAAAAGGCTTATTCTAGAAGAGCCAATTGGGAGCAAAGTGGACCTTGAAGAAGTTCCAAATCCAAAACAAAGCATTGATAAACAAATGGAACTAGAGCAATTATCTCATAGAGATGAGATAACAAAATAAGGTCAAACACAAGGACTTCGTAGGTTCACTAGAAATACAATGTGCCCCTATTCGTTATAGATATGATCTAGATGAACAAAAAGATATATTTTATCATAGAAGATGATGAACATTCTGATTACGAAGAAGTCTTGTCTGGTGTAAACAAAGACAAATGGCTTGAAGCCCTGAACTCTGAAATGGATTATATGTGCGTGCAAAGGATTCCATATACTTTAGTTATTGGATCTATAATATATGTTATGCTATGTATGAGACCCAATGTCTCCTATGTTCTAAGTGTTATGAGCAGATATCAATCCAATCATGGTGAGGAATATTGGATTGCCGTAATGAACATTTTAAAGTACCTTAGAAAGTCTAAGGACTTATTCTTAGTATACGGGAATTCAGATTTAGTAATAAAATGATATACAAATGCAAGTTTCCAGATAGATGCAGCGATTGCAAATCAAAGTCCGGATATATATTTATCATGAACATGGGTGTGGCGGTTTAGAAGAGTTCAAAATACGACACCGTTGCTGACTCTACAACAGAGGCGGAATACATTGCAACTTCAAAAGCTGCAAAGGAAGTCTTATGGCTCAAAAAGTTTGTCAACGAACTTGATGTGGTTCCGTCCACTACAAGTCATATCACTCAGTCTTAGATATATGAGTGTTTGGCCTTAGTGCAAGTGGGAATTTGTTAGTGTTATTCCCTAAGGACAATCACTAGGTCCTTTGTATCAATGCTTCTATATCAATGCACATGATTTGTAGCATTTGCATTAGTTGTTTTATTTACGGCTTTTATTGCACGAGGAATAATGAAGCTCAGGTATTGAACACTTAGAGTGTATCATAGGGAGTTGTGAGGATGAGGCCACCTAGGTCCTTTTAAAGGGAGTAGTTGATCTTATCAACCATCGTGTAGCGACACCTAAGCTAGAACATGGATGTTTGTAGTTGAAAAGTACATTAGATTGACCCAACTAGAATTCACCCTATTGTCAATGGTAGATATTCTGAAGAATAGTAGGTGCAAGTCATCTTTAAAATTGAGATCATCAGGGAATCTTGAGTATTAATGTTACTTTTTGATTCTTTTCGGAGTTACAGCGTATATGGGTAATGATGGATAGTTTTGGGGGTAATATGAAGTACAAAAGGATTGTGAGTGATCAACAAAGGATTTACTACTCCTAAATAGTTAGGAGGGGATATCCCTATGGCCACTTGTAAGAGATCATGATGAAGTCTTTGATCAAAGCATGGGTTTTATTAGAAAAGGGTTTCCAATCAATACTTAGGGATCATTATTTCCATTACAATAAAATCTAAAGCATATATCAAAGAGGATGACAAACAACCTTTATCTGCTAGATTGGAATATGATCAAAGTGAAGGGATAAGTATTACACGAAAACTAGTTTTTGAAATGGATAATCTCCTAATATGACTATTGCTAGATGCCACTCATTGTCTATGGACATTAATTAAGGATTAATGAATTGAATGAGATTAATCTCTTAACCATAATGAGATTATGTTAATTCATGGTCCATTGCCAAGATAGTGAGAATTTACAGGGTCGCACACATTAACACCAAACTCTTAAGGGGCCGAAATTGAATCAAGGAAGAGTTAAGGGGTTGATTTAGAGTATTTGATTATTGGGAGACTCAAATGTAATAATGGGGTCCTAAACATAAATATGATGTTTAGGGGATTTATTGTATTACATTAAAACCTTGCATTAGTTGGATTTGAGTTGGAAGACACTCACTCATGCAGATGAGATAGTGGATAGTTACAATACTTCATATATGAGATATATGAAGTTAGTGTTATTTTCTTCCAATTGATTTACATGCAACTGATGCATATCCAATGGGATTACATACAATGAGGTGTTCATATATAAAGAGTTGTATATAAAAAGGTTGAGAGGATGAGTTCTACAAAACCATGTACACATGTATGGTTGATATCCAATGTATAATCACTACATGTGTTTGCATCTCAAGTCTAAGTCTAACTCTATAAATACCTTGACACATTCATATGTGAAGTATGTTTATGCATTTGTGTGTCTTGATAGAAGATTAAAGAGGAGTTTCTTCCTCATTCTCTCTACCCGACAACAACAATGAGGGAAAAAGTGAAAGATTTTGATCTTGCTTCTCATCTTCTTGAACCACAAGTGAAGAACTAACACTCTATATACACACATATATTGTTATACAAGATATTGTATAAGCCTCCAAGAGTTGTGGTGGTGTGGACTTCCATAGAGTATGGTCAATTGAGCACCTACAAGGAGACTATCTTGAAGGAAGTTTAAAAAAGCTTCAAAGAAAGTATAATTTTCTCCTAACTTTTGTTAAAGCTACGTAAATCAGTATGGATCCCTTGTTGTAAACTCTTTAAATTAATTATTATGCATACACTGTGTTAAGCTTTCGCTCCACATTGATATTATTGACATGTAAAGTAGTCATGAGTTCCTTCAGACCTTTTAATTGATCTTCTCCAAAATATCCTATGGATCATTCCATAAGGATTTATCTTCGATTTACGTTGGTTGGGTAATATCACTTTGCGACAATAATGACTAATGTTTCCGAAGAAAAACCCATTCACATATGAAGTACTGAAAACAGAACACGAAACAATTGCAAACATGAAAAGTGGTCCATCTACTTACTCGTGAATGATTGATTCAAAAATTCCCCAATCATATGAATATCTTCAAAACTATCTTGCTCCATGTTTGAATCATAAATCCCAATCGCAATGACCTCTGGTGCAAAATCAAGGTTAGATGTCCCTTTATGCCCTTGAAATGTTCCTGATGTAACTCAAGTTGCACCCCAGCCCAAACAAAGGGGCCACGACCCCAAGGATGGAAAGGACGAGCCCATAATGTCCATTGAAGGTGATAATGAACTTGAGAAGGCCATGAACAAGATGATCTGAGTTGGGTGGCTTTGCTCGGTAAAGGGTAATATTCTCTTTAACAATACTTGGACCATTTTTCCTATTTTCCTAATGTAAAGATTTAGTTATAGGAGCTGTAGAGATGTTGGCTGAAGGATTCAAATCTTCTTCTTCTCTCTCAACAAAAGATGAAATATCTTGTGAGACAAAATTGTCAACATGCCCTCCAAACAAAATATCAGTTGCCTTCTTTGAATCTATAGGAACAACGTCCCTCATAATATGACCATCCTCAGTACCATGAAATTCACCTTTGGCATCATTGCGGCCAAGACTTTCATCATCTTGCTCAAACCTTTCATTTCTTCTTCGGTTATGTTCATCACTCGGTTGTTCAGACATGAGGCTGCCATGTGTCCAAATCCTTGACATTTAGAACAACAAACCCTTGAGCTAGAACTCCCGGAAGTAGGTAAGTCATAAGGCTTACCGGAGTTTTGACCCTCAGTTGACTTATAAATGAACTTCTTAGACTGATTAGGGTCCAGATCTTCCAATTTCTTGGGCGTGTTGTCCCATCTATTAGCTTCTACTCTCAGATTTGATGATGATTTTGCTATACTTGCAGTCGATTCTTTGAATTGTCTCTCCGTGATGTCAGCATAGGCAACCAATCTATCAGTCTCATCACAAAGTTGTGCATACCTATCAACTATGCCGAATATTACTGTTTAGGCAATAGACAAATATCGCCTCAATTGCTTGCTTAGCTTCCTTCAACTCGTCTTTTCAACTATAAAAATAGCATTTCATGATAATAATCTACCATTGATCGGCCTTGTATAAGGTATTGCAATTCACATCTCATCTCACGTTTGTACATACTTCTTCTTCATGGCTCGAATGAGTTCTAGCCAAGTCTCGATTGTATGGTCTCCGTATCTTTGCCTCCTACATTTCAAAACATCCTACCATGTAGAAGCATATCCATTGAATTAAGAAATAGCCAATCTCACCTTGTTGTGCTCGGGGAATCGATGAAGCTCAAATATGTGCTTTATCTGATCCTAAAAATCTAAGAAGACCTCGGGGTCTTGCTTACCTTGAAATTCAGAGATAGTTTGCTTGATGTTTCACAAAGAATCATTAGGTCTATACTCCTCATCATCATCTTGAACTCCAACTTGCCCACGACCCCTATTCCTTTGAACCCACAACTCATTAGAGTTTTCTACAACTTTCATTTCCAACCACAAGCTAAGCTAGCATGCATCTCTTCTCAACCATTTGTTCAGCCAATGCAAAAATCTGACCAACTTTTTCTCCCATAGCAGCCAAACTGATACTAATCCTAGATTGTGAATGAACAAGAGAGTAGTCTATTCCAAAACAAATAACTCATCATCGGGCCATTAGAATTTAATTTTCATCGACCAGACTGAAGTGATATTAATCATCTGACTCTAGTTAAACTTTCAGGCCGATCAGGCTATGTTTAGACCCTAGTCGCCAACAAGACTAAGACTGCACAGTGCTATTTGTAAATCAAGTCACAATTGGACCGTTATAATTAGATCGCCTTTAGTAAGAATGGATCCGAATGCGTTCTATGACTCCAGTTGAACTTTAAGGCTAATCCGATCACGTTTAGTCTTCCTATCATCTGAAACCACGTAACTGCGTTGTGCTATAATTAATCACAATCAGACCATTAGATCTTCTTGCTAGTGACCTGGTTTGCACCATAAACAACACATCCACAATAGAAATTAGATTTTGTAAGAACTCACTTCATAAACATACCCCTAATAATGCTTAACCCAACAACACTCATAAGAGTTTTAGATTTAAGTAAGTAGATAGGTTTACTAAATGCTACCTCTATATTTATTCTTTAAATCCAAATATAGTACAATGAGAATTAGCATGCAATGGTCAATCAATGTACGTAGGCAAGGAAGGAAAACAATAACTTTAGCCTATGACAATTGAATACGGAATAAGAGGATTCACGACCAAAAAATAATATTTTTTTTTGTCAGTTTTCCTTTGTCGAGCAAAACCTGACAAGGAAGACATAATCGGGAGCGTCAATTTATCGAATAGAATTGAAGAAATAATTTCAACCTAACTCTGATACTAAATTGATACGAATCTTTGTATATGAGCAAGAAACGTGGATTCGACAATTTAATTCTTGCACAAAAGACAATAAAATTCGAACAATAAATTAAGGATATGGTGTGCAACCCAACAAAAAGCTACACAAAATAGGGAAGATGCCAAGAAACGAGATGGAGATGTGTTATGCCTTAGAAACCCAAACAAACATGTTTCATCAGCCCCCAACTAGCAATTATGCAAGGAACAAATTAAAAAAGATTCGATTGAATGTCTAACAGAAGCTCTAATCAAAGATTTATAAGAAATAAAGGACACGCTTTACATAAGAAAAGTTGTATACAACATAATTCTCTTCAGAACAAGAAATTAAAGAACAAAGAGTTTCCTCCCAGCTTCATAATATAATCAAATATAACCTTCTACTATAAAAAAAATGAGTTTGGCAATTTATAGGCAATAATTTCGACCAACTTTAAACTCTAAGAATCCTAATTTGAGACTTCCTAAAATAATAACTAACTTGACATAATTCAAAAATAATAATTAAAAAGGAAAAGAAAATTTTAAATTGGACTAGGTTTCTTTTGTTTTGATAAGACTCTTCATTTTGGATAAGACTCCTCATTGATTAGAGCTCCTCTTTGATAGACTCCTCGTCGACAAGGAATCCTTTGAATGAATGATTTTGGCTTGAGTAGGACTCTCGGGATGACAGAGTCCAACTTGGGAACGATTCCTAGGAACGGTAGAGTCGAACTTGTATAGGACTCCCAGCACAGCAGAGTCCAACTGGGGTAAGACTCTTCGAGATGGCATAGTCCTACGTGTTAGTTTAGTGTGACCTAGAGCATTGTGCTCTTGTTAATTTCATGTATACTGGATGACTAAAATCATCTTGTTC
>JAOWBN010183345.1:0-16696 GCA_028565015.1 Pinguicula moranensis
GCTCCATCCACAGACATGCATGGGTTTCAAAGATTAACACCAAACCAGAACAGTGAAGAACAGAAGATTGGTTAGGTTAGGTTTGCAGATGGCAGGCAGTGTAGCTGCAAAACGGTGGTTAGGTCCAGCTTGGATGGCAGAAATTTTCTGTATCTTCATATGTGGCACACTGCTAGTTATATGTTTCTCAACTAGCACCTTTTGTAACTGCATTTGATTATCTTGAATTTCAATGTGGTACAGGTTAGGTGCCAAGTATGTTTGACTGCAGCATGGTGCACAAAATTGTTTGTCTACTGCCTGATCCTAGTGGGGAGTCTCTTCTCTTCTCATCTCAGGTTTTTTTTTGCTTGAACATTTGACTACATTTTTGTTTCATTTCGGTACAGGGTAGGTTTCATAGGAGACACTCTCTTGTTGTTAGATTTTAACAGTGTGTACATGGGCAACTTGGCCTGTGACCTTGATTCTATGGGAGTTGTGGTTGTGGTTCTCTGCCTTGTGTGGGTTTCACTGGTTATGGAACATGTATGCCCTAGTTTTCTATCAGCTGAAGGGTCTAGTACAGAATGATCTTGTAATTCCTAGGTTGCTGCCAAAATGTCCTAATCTCCATGAGGTAGCACGTAGTGGTCAAATATGTAGAGGATTACAAGGCATTCCCATCCAGTGTGCAGAGGCCAAAGTACCCTACTCTGGAGGTCCTGATGCAGAGCCAATCCTCTAACATCTCCCATGATGAATGGCTGATGAGTAACTAGCTCCTTCTCCCACATGCCATCACAAGGGTTGTTCCTACGTTGACACAACAGCTGCCTGGAAACAGTTTGTTAAATAGCTGGAGGTCATGGTTCCTTATACCAACGTAGTCTCTAAAAGTATTTGTCTTCCAAGCCTCTGATTTGGGGACCATGATCACATGAAGGGCCACCTTCTATGGATTTGGCTACATGTTAGGCTTACATCTAAGAGGCATCCAGAGGCCTTTAAAGACCTTAATACTAGGGAGGCTACCTAGCAACAAAGATTACATAAAGGGCCATCTGTTCTACGGGTTTGGCTACGTGTTAGGCCTACATCTAAGAGGCATTTAGAGGCCTTTCAAGACTCAATACAAGGGAGGCTACCTAGCAACAAAGATTCATCATGAGTTAGGGCTTAGTAGGATATTGAGGATGGTTGTTACCTTGAAAGTGTACCATATTTTCCTTGTTCGACCGTTTTTATCCTTTATCATTACAGGGATAACTCACCAAATAGGAAGAAGCTATGTACCTATATTCCTACAAAAAAGGATATCAATAAGTTAATAGTCATGATAATCTGTTTGGTGAAGAGCGGGGGATGACGATGAACTGAATGCGGAGATGCTTGTGCATTCATGAGGTTAGGGGAGCCATGTACCCGATCACCCTTAGCTATACTAGAGAATATGATGGAAGGATAGGTTATACAGTGCACGATCGAGGAACCAACCAGTGATTTCATCCTGTTAGGTTCATTGCTCATAGGGATCTAGCCTCGAGTTTTGTATTTTTGTTTGTTTTTCTTTCTTTTGTAAATATTTTTTACCGTATATATGAATTTGGCTTATCAAAAAAAAAGATTATATATTCATAAATTATAAACTTATATATAAATTATATAAGATATTTTATTTAATTTATAACTTTATAAAATAAATAATATATATTCACATCACAAAAAAAAATAAAAAAAATAAAAATAATAATAGAAGTTTGTAAATTATATCTTATATATATAAATTATACAAGATATTAAATTCAATTATAACTTTATACTACAAAAAAATTAAGTAATTAAATTTATTTTAAGAAAATATAAAAAACGGAGGTTGAACCGTGTCGGAACCGGACAAGGAAACTGGACCGCCGATTGAACTGGAAATCGGAGGTCTGGGCTGGTTGGACCAGTCCCGGGCTGTTCGGTCCTTGCCCAGGATTTTCCTAGGCCAGAAACTGACGATCCTGGGTGGTCGGGAAAGTTCAATTGGACCGCCCAAATCTACCCCGCCCCACCCCACACATATCCTGTGTAAATAGGGTTTCTCCCTGTTAAACCATGGAACCGGATAAGGAAAGATTTTGTCTAATCTTGTAAAAGAGAAAAAATAAAATCAAATTGATCCTTTCCCTCATCACCCAAAATCTCTCCTGATCCAAAAATATGTAACTCTATAAGAATGTAAACAACACAAAGAAGAAATATACAAATAGAAGAGATTTATTCGATATAAATTTCTCAAAACCTACATAGTATCAGAGCAGTGTTTGATCCGGGGAATCAAACACTAGTCTAATCACTTATCGGCGGCCTCCACCCATGGCGGAAACACTCAATGACAACCCCACCCTGGCGGCATCTGAGAAAAGACGAGCCTCAGGTGATCTGTCAACCCAAATAGCCAACCTCCTCAAACAATTCAACCCACCCGAACAAAACCAAAACATGACCGTGAGCATGAAGCTCAACAACTTCAGTTATCCCTTATGGTCACGGCTGATGCAGGTTGCACATGGGGGTAGGGACAACTCAACCACATTGCAAGGGAGCCCTTTTCCCCCACCGAAGATAATCCAAAATACCAAGGCAGCAGCACAATCTTACCGTTTGCTCATGGATTCTGCGCGGTATTGAACCAGAACTCATAAATCAATTTGCTCAATATTTGACTGCTAAGGACTTGTGGGAAGGTTTGGCAATGATATTCAGCAACAACAATGACAGATTCCAAATCTTTAACTTGATTGTCAAAGCTAGCCGCCAGTAGCAAGGAAGTCGGACACTTGAAAAAAATTTATAGTGTCCTCCGAAGTACACAGTCTACAATTGGCTCCGGTAGGAAACACAGTTGTTTTAACTCCTAGTCGGGGGTCAATGAAGAGTATGACGCGGTGTGAAGAGATTTCTTGAAGGAAGAGACCCTCCTCTCAGTCAAAACTGCATATGTTGCCCTCTGTCGCGAAGTGGCGCGCCTAGACATTTTACATCCAACAAAGCATAGTGGCGACGATGCATCATTAGGGGGTGGGGACTGGGTTTATCTTTCGGCCCTGGTCAAATTTGCCATTTTTTTTGGCAAAATCATCATCCAGTGGTAGGGACATAGACAAATCAAAACTTCAATGCCTTGAATGTGGAAAATCCAGCCATGCGACCGAAGGATGTTTTCGCCAAATCAGATATCTAGATTGGTGGCCCAGGAACAAGAAAAATGGGACGAAAGGAGGTACCGTAGCCACTGTCGTGGGCAACTCTAACACCTCCAGTAGTGGTGGCGGCGCTTAGTCTCACGGTAGATCTAGGTTTGGTACGATTGTAATGGTGACCGAGCGAGAAACAAAATCTCATGCCGAACAATTTTCACGGATTAGGGTGAAATCATCGGCCCCTATTTTATATCGCAACAATTTCGACAGAGTCCCTGAACTTTAGACCTATGCAGGTACAATCCCGTATTCTTGCCAAATCCAAGATATAACCTCGTCCCTTGCCAAAACTCCAGATACATCCCTCAAATCTCCCTGAATCTCCAATAGCCCCACAAACTTTTGAAATTTTTTTGATACAACCCCAGAATTTCCACAAACCCATGATACACCCCAATAGTTACCATAAATCGGAATAAGACCACACCAGTAGCCAAAAATTGAAAAAAAAAACTCCTCACGAGAAATGACCGAAATGGCCCTCACATAGTAAAAATCCCTCCACCACATCCATGATATCCAATCCTTGATTTGTTGCCCCGCTCCTGGTATTGCTTATTCAGTTCGAAATCCGGTGAGTAAGCCCTATGGGTTGTGGCTCTTTGACTGTGGAGCAATAGATACTATGACAAATGAACGGTCTAATTTAATTACAACCACTACTCCCCGAAAGACTTGAATTCAGACAGGTGATGAGGGCATGTCATCAGTAGCTGGTGCAGGTACTATTTAGATCTCACCCACTCTCAAATTAGCAAATTGCTTATATGTTCCATCTTTATCAAGCAAGTTGCTATCAATCAGTCATGTCACTAAAGAATTAAATTAAACTGCTCTTATGTACCCCACTTTTTATCTGTTACAAGATATTCACAAGACGGAGATCATTGGGTGTGACACTGAACACAGGCGATTTATGTTAATGAGGTGGCTCGAAAGAAGACTGCAATGTTGGCTCACGGGACGGCTACCCGACAAGTCTAATTGTGCCATCGTCGTCTGGGGCATCCACCAACTGGTTATCTCAAACTCTAATTTCCTCAGTTCTTTAAACAACAAAGTACTTTTTTTGTGTGAGACCTGTTGCTTAGCTAAAAGCCATAGGTAGTCGTGCTAGTTCAATAATACTCGCACTGAGACTATGTTTTCTCCTTGTTCATTCTGATTTATGGGGTTCTTCCCCGGATTCTGAAACAGTCCTTTTCGATATTTTCTAATATTTATTGATGATTGCACTCGAATGACACTGTCTACTTCCTGAAACATAAATATGATGTTTTTCATAAATTTGTTGCTTTTTATATTATGATTGAAACTTAATTTCAGAAAAACATTCAAATTCTTCGATCGAATAGTGGATGGAATATGTTAAACAAGCCATGGCAGAGTTCTTCCCTAAAAATTTCTTGTCCATCAGAACACTTGTTCTTACATACCACCACAAAATGGGGTGGCCAAACGAAAGAACAGAATTATCTTTGAAATCACTCGGGCCCCTATGATAGAATCCAAAGTCCCTAGAACATTCTAGCAAAAGACAGTCTCTACAACTATGTATCTCATCAATTAAATACCTACCAAAATCCTTACACTCCAAAAACCACTCCAGGCCTTATCCGATTTTTTTAGATGCTTGGTGTTTGTTCATATCCCACGAGTCGATCACACTAAGCTTGAACCATGTGCGATCAAATATGGCTTTGTTGGTTATGGGGTTAACAAAAAGGTGTATAGGTGTTTTGGCCCGATCATCCGATACATATACACAACCATGGATTGTGATTTCCTCGAAACTGACTATTACTATATAACCCAATCCAGCGATCAGTGGGAGAGTGTTATGAGGGATTATCTGAATTGGTTGCTCAGCCCAGCCAGCTTGCCCGATACCATCCCAACAGAGCTACCTAAAGTCACCAATGAGCCTACCCGTGAAAACATAGAGCAAGCCCTCACATCAACAGACTGTGCGCCACCCTCCTCGTCCAATGATCCTGAGGTAAGTCATTTTGAGACGGAGTTTATTGTTCAAGATACTTCCGCTACAGTTTGCCCTGATCTTTAAAATGTAACTCCGGAAATAGGATCAAGTGAAACATATGGCCGTTATGTTCTACCTCCCAGAAGCACCCGAGGTGTTCCTTCGAAGAGATATGTACCTGCGTATGAGCCATGAGCATCCAAATACCCAATGGCTAACTTGGTCAGGGGGTATATTGTTTCAGTGGCCTTGCCAAGAACCAATCAACAAGCTCAACAGAGTAAGGAATGGCAACAAGCGATGGAAGATGAAATGATGACTCTAGAAAGTAATGGGATATGGGAAAGATGCAGGTTGTCGACTAGAAAATGACCAATTGGATGCAAATGGGTATTTATAGTAAAATACAAGGCAGATCGAATAGTGGAACGACACAAAGCCAGGTAAATAACAAAGAGATATACTCAGACGTATGAGATTGACTATTCTAAGATGTTCTCTCCAATCGTAAAAAAATGATATTATTCGGGTATTGTCTCTGTTGCTGCGAACCTAAATTGGCTACTCCACCAGTTTGATGTCAAAAATGCGTTTCTACATGAGGATCTCAAGGACGAGGTATATATGGCAACCCCTTCTATCTTCTCCAAGACGTTTCAGAACAATAAGGTATGCAGGTTAAAGAAGGCTCTATATTGGGTTAAAATAATCACCGCATGGTTTAAAGGATTCACTTCAGCTATGAAGAGATATGGTGTTCCTAAAGAATTAGTAAAAACTAATAACTTGTTTGATTATTTATGTTGATGATATGTTAATCATATGTAGTGATACAAGAGAGATAGCAGAACTTCGAAAGAACCTGTTCAAAGAATTCAAGATGAAAGACCTATGTGAAGCAAACTATTTCCTCGGCATTGAGGTTAAGGTAAAAGAAGGGAATATTTATCTCACAAAGGAAATATGTGTTTGATCTCTTAGCAGAAACATGACTTGTTGACTGCATGCTGGTCGATACATCAGCTGTCGTAAACCGCAAGTTACAGATAATAGAAGGGGCTCCCTCAGCCGACAAAGAATGATATCAACGTTTAGTCGGGAAACTCATCTATTTGTCTCATACCAGACCTGATATAGCCTATGCTGTAGAAGTCATCAGTAAGTTTATGCACAATCCCTAGAAAGAACATATGGAGGTTGCATTAAGGATTGCTCGCTATCTAAAGGGATCACCTGGGAGAGGGATCCGGTTCAAAAGAAATGGTCACCTAGAGATACAAGGATACATTGATGCAGACTGGGCAGGTAATCCAGTGAATCAAAAATTGGCCGCGAGATACTTTATGCTCGTAGGAGGAAACATTGTGACATGAAAAAGCAAGAAGTATAAAAGTAGTAACCCTTTCAAGTGCTGAAGCAGAGTTTCGAGGAATAACCCGAGGGTTAGCTAACACGTGGAGGTTGACAAACACCTCATCAAAGAGAACCTGGAAGAAGGAATCGTCAGCCTACCATTCGTTCAGTCAAAAGACTAACCAGCTGACATCTTGACCAAAGCAGTCCCAAGTCACGCGTTCGCTAATGTATCATTCAATTTATGAATCGAAGACCCTATAATTCAACTTTAGGGATCGGATAAGGATAAATTTTTTCTAATCTTGTAAAAGGAAAAGGAAAACTCAAATTTATCATTTCTGTTATCACCACAAATTTTTCCTTGTCCAAAAATATGTCACTCTATAGGAATATAGACAACACCAAAATTAATTATACGAATAGAAGAGATTTATTCGATATCAAATTCTCTAAACCTACACTCCCCACACCATTTTCCACACCACAAACTAACCAACCATCCAACACACACGGAAAAATAACAACGGCTCCCTTCCTCTTCGTCACAACCCTCACTCTCCTCGCCCGCCGCCGCCACGTCTTACTGGCTAAACATAACTGCCAGAGCATGCTGCGGCCCCTTCAGAATTTGCACTGGCGATGGCTTAACTTTTGCCCCGATCGTCAACCAAACTGTTGACCTCTAGTGCTACAATGTTATACCCTTAATTTCACAACCCTTATTCTTTGCAAGTCAACCGACAGTAGTGGAACAGTCGGATTTCTATTAGATGCTTCATTCGTAAGCGATGCACCTCTCGCACCCACATTAAAAATCCCATGCTATCTTGAGAGCAAGCATTCCCAAGCCTTCTCATGCGGTAGAGTTAGGGAGCCAGGCCACGCGCTCGTTGCGTTGGTTACGGCGTCGTCTGAAGGTGATCCTTCCAGTTCCACACAAAATGGATCGTTCATAAATGCGACAAATGCATGATGAGAGATGACTGGCCTCTCGTCTGGTGCGCGCATGTAGAAATTGAACTGGTTTCATGCCTAGGGGATAAATAAGGGAGAAGATGAAAATAAAGTGGTGTTTGAGTTTCGGTGCATTTCGGATGATACTAATTTGAATTGGTATTTTAGTTTGTTTAGAAATTTATATATTACTTTTTTTTATCAGAACAAAAAAGAATATCATATTATGTACAAAATATATACAACGTCTTAGGATGCACGCCAATCCTCTAAACGGACTTCATACAAATCAATGGTTGTTTTATCCAATCCCACATCGAATAACAAAACTTCAATGGGGTTTCTAGCTTTCGGCCACAACCATGTTCATCCTTGTTTTCTGTTCATCAGCTGTTTGAAATCATTTTCATTCGGAGCACCTCACAACACCCAGCATACATCACACCAAATTATTTTCCATCAACAATCAGACCGCCCATGAAAAGTAAGCAATGATCTTTAGGTTAGTTAGGCCCTGTTTTGCGCAACCTTCTTAAAATTATAATCCAATTATAAGCACCTTTTTTCAAAAAATAACTCTTCATTTTTTCAAAAAAAGTTCTTATAATCCAATTATAAACATAAGAGGGTCTGCGCAAAACATGGCCTTAAAACATGAATATTTTACTCTAAAATACGTTCAATTAGTTTATTGAAAGAAAACGCGATACTTGAAATTTACCGAAGAAAAGTCAATGTCATGGAAGGAAAATAAATAAATAAAAGAGTTCTTTTTTGTGTATGTGCTGTAACTGCTATAAATCAACCTCTGTTTATACTTCTATGTTTTAAGTCAATGGAAATGCTTATGAATAGGCTATAATTAAACAACTTTTTCAAAAAGTTTTTGTGAACCTGTTATAAACATAAATACAATAAAGTCGAATCATAAATCCCATGGCTTGTTGATTGTCTTTCCTAGTGTGCTCCGTAGACTTTTTTTTTGGGTAATTAAACACTAAACCCAAAAATTCATGACCCGAATAGGTTGTTCCCATTCCCGGACCATATTCTAAAGTCTAGGAATTTTCAGGACTTCGAGATTGGAGACTTTGAGAATCCCTGAATTTTGAGCGGTCATCCCTAAAGTTGCTTCCTTGTTGCTCTCTGAAGAGCTTTGGATTCCTGTCCGACCATGGTTGCCGTATTGTGTTGAGCGAGATGGCCTTCCATATTTTCTTAGACCTTCGCATCCTCCGCTCCCACGTATATTTGTCCAAACCGTCGGTGTGACCAGAATCCATAAGCTTCATCACACAAGAATAATAGATTATCAGAATCTTCTTATATCCTTTGAGCAATTTACATAGAGGAGCTATTATGGAGTCAGGGGAACCCCTCTGTACATAAGATTCATTTTTATTGGTACTTTTTTTCATCAATAATCTCTATCCAAAGGCTGCTATCTCCAGGGATGTTTTGTTGCACCATAATTCAGCAAGTTCTGGGTTGTGTTCCTCATAGAGGGGCGTAAACAGGAATATAAATTATGGGGACCCAAAAACTTTTTTAGAAAGAATAATTATTTTAGGGTTGTATAGCGGTATTAGTGGTGGCGGTTAGCCCTCATTCGCTACCGCTACCGCCTGTTTTAGCGGATTACGAAATGGCATTCGCTACCGCTATCTCTTATCGTTATTTCGCTACTGTTACTGACAACCTCCATGGATTTCCATGGAGGTTTGAGAGTTTAGTTAAACACAAAGGAATATTTCATTGAAAACTGTTATAACTATTACATACGGGAGTAACTATTTAAAGACATCTAAACAAAGTAATTAAAGAAAATATAAAATTTTCATAAATTGATGTCTTGATTTCTGCAGATTTGTCTTGATTTGATATTTCCATATATTGCTGGAGTTGACTTCCTCTTGGCTGATTTGATGCTGATTTGTATTTCCAAATCAGTATTTCCTCATGGTCAACACCCTCTCGCAAGTTGAGGGTGAGATTTAAAGAGCACATGAAGCTTGGACCGAAAATGAAAACGAAAATAAAGCCTCATACCACTATCGCTTCAGCTGACTAGCGAGGGATAACTGAATTTAAATAAATAAAAAAATCCAAGTCTCATGAAGCCCAATAGATCGCAAGCCCAAGTCTGCCGTAAGTATTACCAAAAAAAAATAGGCTTGACGTTCAGGAATGGCAGTGTAAGTAACAACATTAGGCCTTTTTTTTTATCCATCATCAACATCAGTTTGTGTGCTTCAGCAGTCTTCCCAACTTTGCAGAGACCATCAATCATCTCTGTCATTGCATCTAGATCTCGGGCCTCCCTAACCTTATGCACTTCGCACAAGTCAGCCTGCACGCAAGTCGAGGAGAAATGCCACCAGGGCTTGCCAACCAGCTCCAACAGCAGCTCCGAATTTGGACAAAGCAGAATTATTTACAGAATAAGAGAATGACAGAAAAAATAGAGAAAAATGTGAAAGCTTATTGTGCAGAAAATAAAAGGATGAAAAATATAAATTTTCGATTTTCGTATTCCATTTAACCATCCCCTAATTTCAATGGATCATATAAACAACAAATATCTTTAGAGTTTGTTGTCTAACTTGAATGTTCCGGGACTTCCCCCGTTCATTCCATCCTTTAACATTCCCCTGATTTGATTTTTTTTGGTATGTTGCACAAATGCCGTTTGATACTTCTTTTGCTAAGCCTAAAATTGTCAGTAACCCTATGGCCTTCTCTAAACGGACTGTGTTTGATATTATTAATTGAGTAGATTAAAATGCAAATCGTGGATAACACGCATATGCAGTATGCACTAATACAATCTTTCGTATCAAGGATAGGAAAGAAAAAACTTTATAATTTAATATAAAATATCATTTTAAAATTAAACTTTAGTCTTTACTTTTCGATCTTAATCTTTTTAAAAGCACTTTTTTTCATGTACTAAAGTTCAACCGAACTGTAAAATCATGTTTCAATATCGCATTGGCATATAAATCAAATAAATAGAAATAATTAAAAAGATCTACGAAATGGTGACACTTCCCACTACGTGGGTTATAATAAAAAACCCACAAAAAAGAAAATATTGCTAGTGTAGACCAATTATTGTAATCCTGACCATATGGAATATCTATTAACACCACAAACAAATGTTTATCTTGTTTTTCAATTGAATTTATGTTTTGTATATGTTTACTATGAGTTAAAACATGGTAAATTTTACTCTCGAATACGTTAGATTAATATATATAATTATGAAAAATCTTAAATGGAAGCTTTCAATGGATCATGAAAACAACAAATATCATTAACAAAAACTATGCAAGATGATCCGCATGAGGCGGAACCAGAAATCGAAGCGAGAGGGAGACAACAAAATTGGAGGATAATCAAATTTTAGGGAACCAAAATAATTTTCCCACTAAATTTACACCAAATTTGAATATATTTTCAGGGGTAAAAAGTATACATGCAGAGAAAATTAATGGGTGGCGTAAACGATAGCACTAGCACAGTCATATGATTGAGGTTGAGGATTCGATACCCCAAAAATTCTCAACAAAGCTGGGTGCGACTTTTTTTTTTAAAAAAAAGTCGAACTGGAAAAAATCACTACACTATTGCACCACAAACAGAGCATCCAAAGGTTACTACAGTGTATGGAATACCTAAGCCTGCTTGCACTTGCACACATCTACAACATGTTGGGGGAAATACAGCCTAGTTTCAAGCAGAGGCCTCGAAGGACTGGAATGAATCAACCTAAGCACGCCTACCCAAGTTTATACAGACAAGGATCATAGTACCATGCCCATAGTGCAACAAAAGTCGAACAAGAAGGTGATTTAGCGTACAGATCCACAATACACAGGATTCTCCGGCTGCAGAAACAAAGACTTGAAACATATACCATAATTCAGATAAGAAGATATCAGTGCTGCATCATAATGCAAAGCACTAGAGGATGCATTAGCAGACACATGTAAGCGCCTAATGAGCAAATCATACCAGCAAATTCAACATGAATCATAGGACTTGATAAATGCAGTGAGCCAGCTGAAGAAAGGTTGGGACTAGGCTATGATTTAAACAAAATGGATGTATTCCAATGTAAAACTCTTGTAAGTAGCATAGGTAGGTTGGTCTAGCTCACCCAATGGCAAGAGTCTCATGTTGAAAATTCTGGCAACACATAATTCAGTTCGAAAGCAGAAAACAATGACTCTGCAGTAATAGTAAACATAAGACACAAAATAAGAAGGATCATGCCGGCCTCTAGCGAGTACAAAACAACAAGGCACTTATTGACAATGGGGGATGATTCAGATGTGGAGAAACCTGTTTAGCGAGTTCATTGCAAACAGTTGTCCCCCCAAAACATCATCAACAAGTTAAACGACAGGGGCCATAAACTAAAAACACACATTTGTCGGGAACAGACAAGATCTCAACTCATTTCATCTTTGCCTCCGTGAACAACACATGACGATTAACACGAGGGTCATACTTTCGAAACTCTAGCTTTATGTTACTGCTTTGAAGCCTCTTCGTCTTCTTCACCACATAGAAGAATCCCGTCCCAGCAGCCGAGACGAGCCGCACCAAAGTTGCACCAGCCTTCTTTTTCTCGCCCATCTTAAACTACTGAGGACCCAAAACAGGGAACCACTTTAGAAATACGTCATTACTCAATATCACAAAGGAACGAGTACCCGCCGGAAGAGAAACACATAACTACAATCATAAGCTTGACTTGCATTAGTTAAATAAAAATAAAACCTTCAAATTGTCAGTCAATGCACAGTAGAAAAGATACTCAAAAGTCAAAACTTTCAGAAGTTGAACTGAAGGTACGTTTAACCCAATCTTAAATTGTAGAATTTCTAGACCCCACATTATTTGAATAATATTGTCCGTCCTCACGGTTTTGTTCCTGGGGCTAATATCCCCAAAAGGCCTTATTCAAGTAATATTTGATATTTCTATATAAACTCTTCTACTTTCTTTCTTCTAACCGGTGTGGGACAAGTGACTTCAACAATAATGCATGCATATATAAATGTATAATTATTTCATGATTCTCGAGAATGAGAAATAAATAAACTCCAATGAAAGAAACTCCCATTCTTAAAACGTTTCTAAGTTTTCATACAGGAAAAATGAAAAGGTATCATGGTGTAATAAAAAAGAACTGTTAATTTTAGTTAGAGGCGGAGCCAGTCATATAAATTTAGTAGTGTCCAAAATAAAATTTGAAAAACAAACTTTTTCGGGATCCAAAATATTTTTGAAAAAAAAATGTAGGTAAAAATACATTTATCATTTTTCATTTCTTAAAAAAATCAACTTAAAATTTTTTAGGTCAAAGTTGGGGAGCGGGGACAGGGGACCATGGCCCCGCGCTCGCCACTGATTCTAGTATGTCTATTCAACATAATAATAACTATCACAATAGATTGATCTTAATTCATGAGGTTCATTTTTACCTCAAAGATAAATAATAAAAAAAACATACGATTTCTAAATTCATCATTATTCATTTGATTCAATCATTGTTTGAAGTGGCGGATCGAGAAGGTGCATAAAGGCGAGTGTAAAAAATAATTTAGGTGGCAAATATTTTTCAAAGTAGGAGACAATACAGAAAAATATATTATTGATAGAAATATTATAAAATATCACTAATTTTAAATTATAAAAATATCACTAATTTTTTTAAGGGAAAAGGCGCCACGGATACGCCCACTTGTTTGCAAATAAGACAAAATGTATTTCATAACTGCATTAAGGACGTGTCCATTTGTGATTGACTCGGCTTGTGTCTCTGGCCGTAATATTTTTTTTATTAAGGCTAACTTTCATACTTATAATTAATCTAAGAGAGTGAATGTGGAGTATAAAACTAGAATTTAAATTATTATCTTTTTTTATCGAAAAAACTAATAACTTTATTACGCCATGTAGCCCAAAATAATAGAGATCACCTTACAATGTTTTTTTTTAAAAAAAAAAAACATGAAAAGGGATTATGCATTTAGTCTCCTATCACCAATTCCAGTTCAATCCGCTTATAAGTCACAATCCATACCCAAAGCATAACATTTGTGTCCTCAAGATTGCGATGCATATTTGGAGCCTCTCGTAAAAAATTCATTTGTTTTTCAGCCTCTGTAGGCACAAAACAATCACATGCCACAATGATTTCCATATTGCCATCCATTTCTTTCGTTTAACAAGTCCCAAATGCTGCTCGTAATGCGTTTGCGGATTATTTGCACCTATGTATAGAAATCTTCCCATAAATGATATAGTTCCTCACATACATAAATGGCTATATTTGAAAGTGTCGCCTCCATCACCGCTAGTAGATCAGTTTGCCTCCATCACCGCTAGTAGATCAGTTTCATGTTGAAAAAACTGTATCCACTAGTTCCAACTCTTGGACGGTTCGCCATTCAGGACGCTAATTTTGTATGTTAAGAAAAAGTACAAAAAAACATCGGTCAATCATCCAAATTTGGCCCACAAATCTGTCCATAATCTGACATATATTTTTGTTGAAACAATATGCGAAGAAAACTTGCTTCCAAACGTCCTTCCATCACTTAGAGTCTATTGAACTTTGCTCCAATGTCGTCTAGTCACCATATAACTCATTTTCATGCAAATAAATTGAGATAAAAAAAAGTCCGTTGAGTAGATTGTTTGGATTCTCTATAACCCGTCAAACCCACTTTTTTAAAAAGTTTTTTATTTTTTCCTTCACTCCCAGACTCCCTTTGTCAATTGTAAGTAAATTATTTCCCATTTGATTCATTAAATTACTTTCTGAATAAAGGAGATGGATGAAGTTCAGATCCAACTTGGCGCTTCTCTACGGTAATAGTTGTGAACTAGTAGGCTTATATTAGAAGCCTAGTTCTACAATGCATGGGCTTTGATTCAGTTAGCCCATTATCAATTGAAAATAAGAACTTGCCTCATAAATCAGGCCTAGTGAAAAATAATGACCCAGACCCGGACTCCCATCCCGCGTACCCGTCAGGTCCCACTCTGACTTATGGATCCGCCAAACTTGATACTTTTTAATGCATTAGTTATAGGCTGTTTGAACATATATTTTTTTAGATTTTTTTTATTTATTTTAAAAACAGTATTTTAAAACTTCACTTCAACTTCTTATTTTTTCAGAAATAGGTAGGAGACTATTTTTTTTCCTACTTTTACTTCTCATGGCAATTTCGTAAATAAATCTTACCAAATTTAACTACAAATATTATTTAATCAACTTATAAATTTTGATTGCAAACACTTTTAATAACCTTTTTAATTTTTTCATAATTTTATCAAACACTCACAAAATATAAAATTAAAAGGAGAAGTAAAAATAAAAAAAATAACAAAAGGAGAAAATCAATACGAGACAAAACATGCTCTAAACATAATCACATCCAAGCTCGGATTCGGACCTGTCTCATTTGGTCCATCACCTGACCAAGACATAACCACAGGTCGGTCAGGTTGAATCTATGGGTGAGACCCGACCCCAGACTCATCCGAACAAGTTGGTCCAGTGGTGGATAGGAACCCGGTACACATGGCTTGTCTAGTGAGGCCGAGAGTTCAAAACCCATTGGCAGCCAACTTGTGACAAATATTCTGGATTAGTCGGAAGGTCCAGTGGGCCCGAAGGATACCGACATAGGGCTCCACCAGAGTGGAGTGTCAGTCGTCAAAAAGCATCCGACTATCCCGATGGATACCAGGAATGATATACCCCAAGCCAAAGTGCAAGCCAAAATACAAGAAAAGCGGTGAAATGACACTAATGTCCCTGTGTTAAACAATGGCATCTGTGTTTAACACAGGAGTATTAGTGTCATTTAGCCGCTTTGGCTTGCACTTTGGCTTGCACTTTGGCTTGGGGTATATCATTTTCGGATGGATACCTTAACCCCAAGGGAGGATTCGCCGAACTGCTAATTACCTATTAAAAAAAAGGTCCGACTCGAATGACCATCTACAGGACAATGTATTCTCAAATTTCGGAGAATAATCTATGATATGGAAAGTCAGTGATTTTTTGACAGGACACTATATTTTTTTTCATCAACATTTACAGCAAGACTCAGTATTTAATTATAAATAAATTCATTAGTGGTATCCAATCTTCTGTACTCGTAATCAGTTTTCATAACTTCATTTGACCCAACAGCTTTCATAAGCAATTAAACTTTATTTATAAAAAAGGGAATGCACAATTTGAAGAGAGAGATGAAAAAATCTGGGCATTTTTCATCAACAACCAACATATATGAATTATGAATTTCTTGACGGGTTGTCCCGTGGTAGAGTACCGAGTATATCAAGGCTTGTCTAGAGTTTTTGTGTTCAAGACTCACACAGGTGACAATGCGTTAGGGCCACGATCGCGGGTTGACCCGAGTTTCAACCGATTCATGTGGAGGGGTCGCTTTGCATGGGTCCCGTGGATTAGTCGGATATTCCGATTCTCGGATACCACGGTTACCCAAAAAAAATTATGGAAAAAAAATTATGGATTCTGAATTTCTTTCTTTTTTATTAGCTTCACAAATTTCCTAAACCCTAAACAAATTATATGTTCGCTAATTATTAAAAAAAAGTATATGTTCGCTAATATATTTACATACGGACGGAGCCAGTGGGCCATCCCACAATTTTTTTCAGTTTAAAATTTTAAAAAATAATAATGTAAACCTTACTCACCCCACAAATTCCCCACCTGAATTGCATTGTCCTCCGGGGAAATAATATAGCGCACGAATTTAACATAAGAAAATCACAAGAATGATGAACCCTATGTGTTTAACACCAATCTTCATGTGTTTATCACTAAATGGACGATTGTGATTGATGTTCAAAGACCTTCACTCTTTTTATTTTTTTATATTAAATATGTGCATTATATCATTTCCTTTCCCTCCATATGGGTATCACTAGCTATGATCCTAAATCCTCTCGACTGATATATTTTCCCTTTAATTTTATTCTAACTTCAACTTTTTTGCAGCAAACATATAATATTTCTTGAAAAATACTAGTGACAATTCGGGCCCGTTTTGCGCAGCCTTCTTAAAATTATAATTGGCTTTTAAGAACCTCGAACTACGAGATTGATGAGTTA
>JAOWBN010183367.1:0-28985 GCA_028565015.1 Pinguicula moranensis
TAAAGTTGTTGTTAATTTTCTCAGGAATCAAATCTTTTGCAGGTTTGGCATGCCTAAACACTTGTTAAGTGATAGAGATACTCACTTTTGCAACAGAGCAGTGGCCTCACTACTCAAGAAATATGGAGTAGGCCACAAGGTTTCAACCTCTTACCATCATCAAACCAATGGCCAAGCTGAAGTCACCAACAGGGAGATTAAGAACATCTTAGAGAAGACAGTAAACCCAGGTAAGAAGGATTGGAGCATGAGGCTGCCAGATGCACTTTGAGCATACAGAACAGCTTACAAGACTCCTATAGGTATGTCACCTTACAGGTTGGTTTTTGGAAAGAATTGTCATCTTCCTGTGCAGTTGGAGCATCAAGCCTATTAGGCTGTGAAGCAGCTCAATATGAACACTGAGGAAGCAGGAGAGAACATGAAGTTGCAGCTGCAAGAGCTAGCAGAGCTGAGGATGGATTCATATGACAATGCAGACATCTACAAAGAAAGAACAAAGGCGATTCATGACCAGTTGATAGCTAGGAAGGAGTTTGTTGTGGGAGATCGAGTTTCGCTCTATCAGAATAAAATTAAAATGTTCCCAGGGAAGCTGCAATCGAGATGGAGAGGTCCATACACAGTGGCTGAAAACTTTCCTTATGGAGCAGCCAGCATTTTTGAGACAGATCCCACAAAGACTTTCAAGGTTAATGACCATCAGTTGAAGCAGTACAGAGGTGTTTTACCAGAGGACAAAGCAGCGGTTCTGATGCTTCAGGACCCATCTATGAAGATTGAAGATCAATAATTCTAGCTGAGACTTTTAAACCAGCGTTGGATGGGAGGCAACCCATTGTTTTATATTTTTGAACTCATTTACATTCGGTCATTTGATTTCCTTT
Source organism: Pinguicula moranensis (assembly GCA_028565015.1). Lineage (NCBI taxonomy): Eukaryota > Viridiplantae > Streptophyta > Magnoliopsida > Lamiales > Lentibulariaceae > Pinguicula > Pinguicula moranensis. The sequence continues at coordinate 888 of JAOWBN010183367.1, forward strand.
GCATTTATTTGTTTGATGAATAATGCTTTTTGTATGAACAATACAAAAACATCAGAGCACAACCACTTCATCAGCTCCATGACAAGTCTTATTTGTTCTCTGCTAACCAGACCACACTCAAAGTAAGCTTCATTTCTTCCTTTTGTCTGGTTCAGCAGCAAAAACTACCTAAGTCATGGACTGATTTTCGAGCTAAGTTCTACACCTCACACCATCAGATGTTTGTGCACTACATTTTCACATCCTAGAATACAAAATTTATTATGCAAAACACCCACTACACAACTTTGAACACGAGTTAGACCTTGATTTTATATTTTAGTCCATCAACTCCATATAAGGCCTAACTTGTCATCCTGCTGTCAAGATATTTAAGAAATTCTATGCATTTTACTTTTATATGACACTACTCACTTGTGATGCCACCCACCCCTGACTTATTTATTTTAGAAGATCTCTCAATATGCATACTATTTTAGCAGCTTGCCTGGACTAAGAGACTCGGTTATAAATAAGTGTGGGGGGAGGTGCTTTATTTGTTATAAGTAGATCGAAGCTACAAAAGACCATATGGCACGAAAAAAAATAAAGAGAAGAAAAGCATTTTGCCTCAGCATGGTTTTAGATCATGGCAAGAATTAAAGAGGTTATAAAAAATCAGAGAGGAAAGAAAGAGTGACGCTTGGATGAAAACATTTTAAGGATCCAAAGAAAAAAAGTGAGGATAGGTTTATTGTGAACTTTTCTTTGAAGATATAAGGGAGAGAAAGGAGTTTTTTTATGGGATAGGTTACTTTGGTTCAATCGAGGAGGAAAGCACAAGAGGAGATAGGTAGAAATCCTTACCTTAGGTTGAAGTTTTGAGGCCATTTTTTTCTTAGATGATGAATGGTAAGGTAAGATATGATTTTTGGTAATTTTCCTAAACCTATCTTATTGGGGAGCAGCAGTTGGTCAGTGTGGTGGATTTAGGACCGTGTAGCCCCTACACTGAAAGGGAGTGCCACTAAAATTTGTGTGCAAGGGATGCACACCTTTTATGCTACTTTTCTGATTCTCTTCTCTTCTCTCTATTCTTTTCTTTTCTTTATTCTGTTTTTTCCAGAATTTTGAGTCATGAGTCATAATTCATGTGTCTGTTCTATCATATAGTTGCTCGAGGAAAAGCAAAGAAGCAAGTGTGGGAGATTTGATAGCAGCATTTGTGCTTATGACAACAATGCATGAATTATTGCTATTCTTCTAATCATTTTGCAATATTTAAGCCTTGATGTTTGCAGCCCTGTGTGATTCAGCTAAGAAGGCTGCATTACCCCTTAATCTAAGATGCTATCATCGAGCTACAAGCTCCAAGAAGACACTAATCGGACACTGCAACAAGAAGAGGAATGAATATGAAAATCACTTGCTCATGCTTCAATGACCAAGAAATATCATGCTCTTGCTGAATCTAATGATCAAGCACACAAACTCTGGGCCATTCTCACTCAGGTTCTGATGATTTGAACCCAGCTGCTCGGACAAAATTTGAAAAATAGCAGCAGAAAGTACAGTTGCAGAAAAAATCAGTAAAAATAGCAGCAGAATTGGGCTGATCGTGAAGCATTTTCCATGGACTACCATAAGTGCATAATAGTGATTTATCATGATCTACCTGAATCCAAATGTTCAGATGCATCTAAGGTACCACGGAAGCTCTGATACATGGATTACATCAGACCATAAGCTCATTAAAGATGATGGAAGTAGCCAACTCGATCATCCTGCAGAGCTGTCCAAAAATAGTTTTGGCAATTTTGCTAGTTTGTTGAAGATCACGATTTTCTCTAAAAGACTTGAGGAGTTTCCTTGCACGTGGTGATATACAACCGACATACAGAGGTATACAAGCCACGGTCAGTATAAATCAAGAGAAAAACTCGGTCAAAAATAGATTAGCACAACATTCTTATCCATGGTTAACAAATCCCTATTTTCGAGGGATTTGTTACTTGTATTTCTTTGATATGTTTTGACCATATTTATGTGTGTAAGAGAGATAGAGAGGAGAGGGGTAGAAGAGAGGTCGACTGAGGAAGAAAAAAAACCGTGCACACTTCTTTCAGAAAAATCAGAAAAGAAAGGTGCAAAATTTATGCACCAAGGAGGAGCAGATTTCGTTGCATGATGTTGTTTGCTTATAATTTCCTGTTGTTACCCGTTACGCTCGGCTAGACCTATCATTATTCTTCTGATCTGATGTCCTGAGATTTCCTAAACAAGTTGGTGAGGTGTAAGTTCACAAAAAAAAGACAATGGTATTGATTTTCAGTTTGTAGAAACACTTGTGCATGTGTTTGTTTTTGTTGTTTTAGATTGGCCATCTAAACTGATAAAAATCACACCAACAGCTAGCAGGGATTTATAGGAACGGTTAGTTTATCTAAGCCTTATCTGATAGCAGCTTCTTCAATCAAATAGGGCGGTTAGTCTATTTATGTGAAAGAGTAACTAAAATTATATTTGTAGAGGAATGAGTTTCGGTTAGAGCTCTTAGGTTCACACACTTAATGAGGTTTCATTGATCTTAATATGGCTCTCATTATGGAGTGAATGTGTTAATTACCTGGTTAAGGTGTTAGGACTGAGAGAAGAGAAGTTGTGGTTTAAAAATCACACATTAAGTGCCATTGAAAATAGATAAGCTCACCTATGTTCTAAGTGGCATGATCTCATGGATTTAAGGTCAGCAGAAGTGTGTTTCTCCCTTCACATTTTATCTAGATTTCATCCTTAGTTTATTAGTTATAGTTTTAGTATGTAATTGATTAAATTTCCCCATCAGTTTTGAGTTTTGACAGCAACAAAAAATAGAACCAGAGAAGTGCAAATTACACCCCTTTCTTTGTGGATTCGACCCTGATCTCTCTACTTTCTACCTCTTAGCTTGTGTAGTACAACTCAGGATACTTTTTAGGCAGTTTTCCAGCCACGACACTGAGAAAAAACAGCGATCAGGATATTAAAAATATGCTTCTTGTGAGGCAACACAAGTCTTTTTGTCCAATGAGACATGTATCCACGTACTCCGTACTATCCATTGATTCGCTTAATTTCCTATTTATCATGATCCTTAAGTTTGTGGACGAAGTCATACATACTTGTTGGGTGGTTAATTTAGTTAGCTATTTATTTGTTCATTTTTTTAATTGTTTTAATTAGCTATTCTTTTAACTTGTTTTTGGTCCAACTAGTGATGTGTCCCTGTACTCCTAAATATCAATTGATGTGGTTAAGTTTTTAACTTTCATGAACTTTATGTTTGGGGAGTAGGCGACAGATACTTGATTGTAGTCGTGGAATTTATTTTGTAGTTTTAATTTATTTTGTTTACTTGTTCCTGGCAGAAACGTGAGGCTCACAACTCCAAGAGACAACAATTCCCCACCTCTTCATGTTGGCATGACTATTTCTGCTTAAGAGGATGAGGACGGGATCTCAGACTTGAAGTATTTCTAAAGATGCCACTTACTTTATGGGAGTACTGTTTTTAAATGATTATCTATTTAACTTCGCTATGGCAATGTCTGCTAAGTTTGAGGAGGGGTGTACAATACTTACATGTTGTTGCTTCAAGTTTGTCACTTCATGCTTTGTTGTAAGGTTATGTGCACATTGTTATCATGTGGTTATCTGAAGATTAATGTGTTATCCATACATTGGTTCATGAAATACTTGAGAATTGTTTGTTGATTAGAAGTGGCAATTGAGCATTGTGGGAACCATATGGAAGTGGATTGATCTAGATTAAATTATTGATTGACTATGAATATTGAACAACTCTTCAACTAGAAATAGTCCCTCTGAGCCTAAACCAAGAACGGGATGAACTATGGATAGGAAAAAACAAAAGAAAAGAAAAAGAACTGAATAAAAGCCATAAATATTTAAAAGTCATTTATCTATTTTGATGAATAACGAGGCATTTGTTTATGTGCATTCATAGATCAAGTTAGCTATTCTATATAAAAGCAAAGAAAAGAGCATAGTAATGTATATAAATGCTCTCCAACTTGTTGTATATATGTAAATGCCCTCAAGATTATTGTATTAATTTGATGAAGAGCTTATGTACTGGCTTAAAAATAATGTTTATCTCAATCGTTGATGAAGAATGAGGATAAGAGTTCAGTAGGATAAATTTTCAATCTTAATACCTAAGAAGGAGATGTTCACCACAAATGGATGACCCACATGCCAACTTTGCCAATTTCTTGGATCTGAGTAGTTTCTTGTATTGAATGACCATGTGTGATGATGCATTATTTCTTGGTCTTTATATGTGGCTGCAAACGTGTGTTTAATGTATTACCATGGGGGGCTTTGCATTAAGAATCTTGATGAGCTTTAATGTTTTGCTTGAGAACAAGAAAAGATTTAAGTTTGGGGATATTTTTTTTTTGTTAAGCCAAGAGATTCATTGAATAAAAAAGTATTTATAATATCTTACCAAGGGTAAGATCTACATCAAAAAATGGTATAAAATGTAACACTAGAGTCTAAAATCTGAAACACTATAGTCTAGGTACAGATCAAGTACCAGTCGCATATTACATGGTTCCTTCATAAAGTAATGGATAAGGAAAACGCAAAAGATGAACAAAATTGATCCTTTGACTCTCAGCTATGCAGGCTGCCATATGAATGACTACAGGTGTCATTACCTTGGTGAAGACCCAGCTCTGCCTGTATACCTTATAGCATAGGTCGATGAGATTGCTGAAACTTCCTTTAAGCAAAGACTTAAAGGATATTTAAGCATTGATCTTGAACCATCACCTATGCAGGCCGCCAGATGACTCCATGTATCTTTATTGTAGTAGATAGCAAGGCTCAGTCTGTTTAGCTTATAGCATCGAAACTCTCTGATTTTTTTGCCACCTCCTTTGTTCCTCATTGCAATAGGTTGTCTTATAGTATGCCTCATGTCAATATTTCAACTAATCTGAAAGGAGCAACCACTATCCCAGATCAACACCCTAACTTGTACCACCATAAAGTGAGATGATTATATATGACTAAAAAATGAGTGTGTAGTAGAGTAGGCACTTGAACCATGTCTTGGCTGAATTCTCCATCATTATGTAACCGCTTTCCTACCAAGTACCAACATGAAGAGATGAGGCAATTATATCTAGAGGTATGGCATGAACCGTGTCCTGCAAATTCCATTAGGTTTGATAAGATGTTCATAATCGGCTTTTGACATGAGCAGTAACATATTTTGTCCACAATGCAAGAAATGAAAAAAATAAGATCAACCTCCAGGGTCCTCTTTACAATATCAGTGTCTGAAGGGGTATATACGCACATCAAGGTGGGTTCAGAACCTACAGTAGTGTGACCTCCAACTGCATTCAAAGAGAAGTTAAGTAAGAGATAAAAACAGATAGACGAATACACATGACTTTGTTGCAGTTTTGCTTTGCCTCATGTGCTTTGAACCTGTAGTAAAAAAAACATGTTTAAAAAGCCATACAAATCAAAGGATTTAACAGCCAATCAACCAAAGAGTAAGGAAACAAATGCATCCCTCTTACAACCTTAATTTATTGCCATGTTAAGCATTGAACTCGGTTCAAAAGTTGAAATGATTTAACTTAAGCAATTGTGAAGTGGAGTCTGTTTCTGCTTTTCAAGTTTTTCCCAGCAGTGGCTAACCAGATGGATGTCCAGACTGCCTTTTTTGCAGCAGCAGGTTTTATAATGGTGTAGTTCTGTAAGGATAAGCCTTGTGTAGTACCTCGTACTATCATGGCATTGTTGACATTTAACCAACCTTTTAATTGAACCCACACTTCGACTGTCAATATGCATGACTTGAATAGATGTTCAATGGTTTCATCTGCATTGTGGTATAAAGTGCAGCTTAAATCTTGATCCTCATGAATAATTCTCCTGTTTTGCAAGACTGCCTTTGTGGGAACAAAATTCTGCATTAACCTCCATGCAAAGACACTGATTTTTTGGGGCACAAACTTGTTCCAGACCAGTTGCAAGAGTTTCCTTTCCATATCAGTGAAAGCAGGTTGAGAGTAAGAGCAGATTGTCTTGTACGCTTCCTTTACCGTGTATAACCCCTCAGAGTTCCTGTAAAACGGTATTTGTCTGATCTTTGAACTAAAGGAGACACATCCTGCTGGAGTGCTAGCATGTTGTGGTAGTCAGTAGGCACATTTCCCCTCAAATTTCTTCTCCACGTCCATTCCCAGATCCATCTGTCCCCTTCCCATTTTCCTGACTTGGAAATTTAGTTTCTTTATCTTTTGCAGCAATATACAAACGAGGATACCTATCTGCCAAAGTCATGGTACTGCACCATTTATCAGTCCAGAATAAGGTTCCTTACCCATTTCCAACTTAAATGTTGTACATGCCATTGAACCAAGTCGTAGAAAGTGTATTCTGAAGCCCTGTCCACCAAGTAGATGCATAGCTTCTTACTTTTCTTCTATATTTGAAATTTGATATTGGTTGTTTAAGTTCTTGATAAGTCCCTAATGCCAGCCTACCCTTCTCTGCATATTTTGAGCTGATAATAGAAAATGCCAGGTTAGGTTCTCCATGAAGTATGCGTTCCCCCACTTTCCCAGCAGTGACAGGATAATAGCGAGGGGGTCTTTCACGCTCAGACCTCCTTTGCTAGTGGGTGTGATAACTTTATTCCAATAAACCCAGCATACCTTCCTTCTCTACTTAGTGTGTCCCCATAGAAAGCTCGTCATTAATTTGTTTAATTGTTTGACCACTGACTATGGTGCTTTATAGAAGATGAAATAATGAGAAGGTATAGTATTCAACACAGAGTTGAGGAGGATCAATTTACCACCCTTAGATATATATTTGTGCTCCGAAGTGGCAAGCCTTTTAGATATCCTGTCCAAAATTGGTTTCCATGTCCGAAACTTTTGTCGATTAGCTCCTACGAGTATACCTAGGTAATGGAATGGTATAGTTCCAGTGAGGCATGCCATATAATTGGCCAAGGCCTTCAAGGTCTGATCATAGACATTTATTCCTGCCAGGTGTGTCTTTTTGTAGCTGATCTTCAGACCAAACAGCAGTTCAAATTTGAGGAAGATGGCTTTGAACATTCTTATTGTTTCCCATGAAGCCTATCCAAATACTATGGTGTCGTATGCATATTGTAAGTGAGCAATGGGCACCTTGTCTCTGCCAATATACAGAGGTTTTAGCAGATCCGTAGCCACTGCCTTAGTGATTAGTCTGGATAGCCCCTCAGCAGCTATAAGAAACAGTAGGGGGAGAGTGAATCACCCTGCCGTAGGCCTCTTGAAGGTAGAATTCAGATGCGGGGATGCCATTGATCAGGACTGAGGCTTATGAGGATTCAAATAAGGCTCTGATCCACCATGTCCATCAAGAAGGCAACCACATGTTGCATGACTTGGAATAGATAGTTCCAATTTAGTGTGTCATAAGCCTTCTCAAAGTCGATTTGGGCCTGACCATGTAGATTCCTAGTCTCATCAACCACTTCATTTGACACCATAACCCCATCTACTAGTCTCCTACCCCTCATGAATCCCATATGTTGGGCAAAGATCACGTTAAGTAGGCCTGCACTCAATCTGCTGGATAAAACTTTGGCTATTATTTTGGGCACGGCGCCTATAAGAGTGATTGGCGGCATGTAGTCTTGCACCACCATTGGTTCTTTCCCTTTGGTAATCAGTGTAATGTGAGCTGCATTGCTCCTTTTTGCTAAAGAGCTTTTCCTGTAAAATTCAGAGAGCAGTAGGCATACGTCAAATTTCATTAAGTGGAGAATTTTTTTAATTAAGTGGAAATTGTAACCATCCGGCCCCAGACTTTTGCTACTGCCAAATTTTGAGATTGCTTCTAGAATTTCTGATTCCTCAAACGGAGCTGCCAAGAACATATGTTGTGCGACAGAGATAGTAGACAAATTCATGTTGATCATTTTTGGCCTATTGTAGATTGTTTCTGCCTATCTATTTGCAAAATGTTTTCTGAAACATTCCTTCACTTCTTCAAGTTCATCTAGTCACCTATGTCCTTCCCAAATGCCATCGATTGAAGTTCTTTGTCTACTGCTATTAATGTATCTGTGATAGAAGTATGAATTGGCATCTCCTTGTTGTAGCCATGTAAGTCTGGATTTCTGGTATCTGGTGATATTTAGTGTGTTGTTGACTTTGAAGAGGCGCTCCTTGAGTGACAGAATATGGTAAGTGTTCATAGAGTCCTATCCAGGTACACCATGTTCAGCTTCCATAATTATTCAGTTCAGTTCCTTCCTAAGAACAATTTGTTCCTGACTTAAATCTCTCGGAGCATGCTTATTCCAACTTTTGATACCTGCTTCTATTACTTTAAATGTTTCTTTGATAGTAAAGCTAGCATACCCTTGCAGGGCCGTGTTGTACCATAAATTTGTAACTAGATCATTATATGCCTTATCTTGCAACCACATATTCATTACCTGCATTGGTTTTTGCCCCCAATTCAGATTGTTTTTCACAATACAGACATGGCAATGATCAGAGTCCTCCTTGTCAAGTCCTGATTGTATCCATTGATTTTGTGGGCACCCTAGCCACTGCTTGTTAACAAAAAACCTATCAAGGCGGCTCATGGCTCTTAGAGAGTGTAAGTACCAGGTATATATTCTCACTGACATTTTGAGGCCAGCAACATCCATCTTGGTACAAACTCTCTAAATTGAGATATCTCCTGGGTGTTAGAGTGTAGAGTAGTGCCTTTTCTTTCCCATGGCTCTAAGATTGCGTTGAAATCCCCCATTAGGCACCATTTTTATAGATCTTTACAAAGTTTACAGTCTAGAAGTTAATGCCATTGTAGTTGCTTGAGTATCCTGTCATTTGGTCCATATACATTGACCATGTTTGAAACCATTCAATCCACCTTCCAGATACTAGATGCACCTAGAAAACGATCCTCATCGAAAATGTTTTGTTTTTAATATTTGTTACCATCCCAATTACAAATTAGGCCATCTGATTGTCCTGTTGCACCCTTGTATATCCAATCAGAATTTGAATCATACCATAGGGATGCACAAAATCTTTTATCTACCTATTCCATGTGTTTCTTGAATACTCACAAAATCAGGTCTCTGTTTTAGAATGAGTTGTCTAAGACCATCTATTCTTCCTTGTGCGCACAGTCCCTTGAAATTATAAGTGAGTAATTTCATGAAGACCCTGATGCCTCTTTACTCAGTGGCTTCAGTGCCAGCTGCTGAGTGATACCTATTAGCAGATTTTTGGATTCAGTTAGACATGCTTCATAAGAGATACCTAGTTGTTTCCATTTGTCCATTATGAAATTTGCTTCATTGTGCAATGGATTACAATGAGGTAGAGGGGGGCTAACTGATGCTTACACAGATAGTTGAACCAGACAATCATTTAAGACAACAAGGTTTTTGGCTGTTACTGGATCATTGGATTGCCTTGTTTTAGGCCTTGAGCTACGCAGTTCTGCACCCCCTTTAGTAGTGGGACTCTTATGTAAAGGCTCCACCCGGGACAGAGGAGGGAATTCATCAAGTTGTGGTGCCTTAATATCCGCTCCAGGCATTATCAACCCCTCCTACAGGGAGATATATTCTTGTTGTTGTTTGCTTCTACTTCCATAGCAGCGGGCCCTGATTGAGTTAAGAGATTTTATGGTGGAATGTGTTGTTCCACAATGCAATCCAGTTCCTTCCGGATTACAATTTCACCAGGTTCCAATTGGACAAAAATGGTATCAACATGGTCAATCTCATGGACAATCTCAAATGCGACAGTTGTCAACTCTTTCTCAGTCATGGGTGCAACTTGTTTATGAGTGATGGAACCCTGTTCAGCCAGAGTATCAGTAGTATGTCTCACACTGGCAGAGTCATACTGTAAATCTATAGCTGCTAGAGGTTGTAGACCTGCTTGTAAAGTAGCCTAAAGTGAGCCTAGTGGTGTTTCAGATACCCTCTCACTAGCCTCTTCATAGGCATCTAGTTTAGTAGTCTTAACTGACTCATTGTTGTTTTTATTCAATTCTGAAAGGGGCATAGTCCACCAGCTGAGGCGCCCTGGTATCCATGTGGGTGATGTTTGTACATGTTCCTTTCTTTGTTGTGGAACAAGTGGTGGCAACACAGGATTAGAGATTATATTTACTTCCAATATCTTGTCTTTTAGGCCCTCTAGGGTATCATCAGTCAATCCCTAGGAGTCTGCAGAATCATCATCGTCAGTTGGGGAAAGTAGTTCATTAGACCATTTGTGAGGCAATGACAAAGCCTCTTTGATATACAATTGATGAACCGTTCCATCAATTACTAACCCAATGTCTTGTTCTTTTCTGGTCCTTAATGGAATCTAAATCATAAGATAAGCAGCTTCAAGGTGTTGTTTCAATAGCATAATGTCTGCAATCCTTATCAGTTTACCCAGTATGTTACCTATTGCAGTTAGGTTGGAGACAAACCAAGCTGTCAAAGGCAAGGCAAACACTGGAGCCAGACTTAAATGTTCGGTCTTAGGGACATCGATAGTCCATAGTTTTAAGTCCTAAACTCAATTAGCTAACCACAATTTGTCATTTAACAATAGATTTCCAAGGTCTAAGAGTTCTTTCTCCCATACGAGAATCAGGAAAGCTCCAAGCGGACTTGACATCAGTTTTAGATAGCCAGCTACTTTGAAGGCCACTTGAAACTCCATAAGACCCTCTATGTTAATGTGCCTCCCCACATAACTTCGTGCTAACCAGTCATCTGTACTAGCACTCAATGTTAGGAGATTCTGCCGGGAGGAAGGTTCCGGCTTATCACTTACAACAGCTCCAGCCATGCCATGTAACATTTTACTCACCCATAGACCTTTAGCATGAGTTTGTGGTATAGGTCCCATTTTGTGCATATTATGCAATCCATTTAACTTTCGTGCCTCCTTACTACCATTTTGATGATTATATTTTGGACAGTGAGCACGGTTTGCTTGCAGCGTGTAAGAACCAAACCATGTATTGTTAAGCTTAAGTAGAAGCAATTCAATATCATCCACCTCGGAGTATTCCAAGAAACCAAAGGGTAATCCCCTGTTATTCACCTTACTAGCCACAATTATTTCCTTAATATAGCCCTGCCGCTTCAAAGCACTGTGTAGGCAGTCCGCATCACAACCTTAAGGAAAGTTAGTAATGTAGAAGCTTATGGATGTCTCCTTCTCCGATAATATGCGCAGACCCAGCCACTCGTGGATTGAAAGTGGGTTCTGAATAGGTAACTGTTCTTGGACTGAAAGAACAGGAAAGGAATCGTATGCAGGCACCTTCCCTGCCTTAATAGCGGCTCTCCTGATGAGTTTAGCCTATCGTGCGGGATGAGCCTGTCTACCATTATGGGTATGAGGAAGGAAAATCAGAGAAGAGCGGAGAAGAGATGCAAGAGAAGAGAAGAGGTGGTTACACGGGTGCGTGAGGCAGCCCCAAGGAGGGGGACAGAGTGTGTGGAAAGGGAGCCTACTCTCCCTCACCCTCCATGGCCGGATTCCTTGTGCATGCAATGAAGAGAGATTGCAAAGCACTGTTCATGCAAATCGCAGAGCGGGAGTACTGTTCATGAGAGAAAACAACATTTTTTACTAAACGCTCCTTACGATTATTTCTTGCTAAGTTTGGGGTTGTTTATGAGTCGATTTTATAGCTATTTTATTTAGATTATTCGGTCTAATTTAGCTCATTATTGATAGGGGGCACACTTTTATTGGTCATTTCTCTTGCTTTTGTAATTTCAGGTCACTTAATACCCATTGGGTGAAAAGGAAGGAAAAAGACTCCAAAAGCCGCATAAAATACAAGATTTTGATTGCAAGGCCGTGGCCCTAGATCTTCAAATCGCAGTCCACATCAAGATGCCACATATCAGTTTTGGCGGGAAACTATTGAGCAAAGTATAGAACGACCATTTTTAATTACTCACATGCACGAAAATATATTGTTTAAAGCTTCCCAAAGATGCTATATCTCAGAAGCTTCCCAAGGAAGCTAACTTTTGGACATATCTCACGAGAGATAGCAAAGAGTGGTTAGAAGTTTGGGAACATTCCCCATGGAATCGTGGATTAATACTTCTAATCACTCCAAAGGAGAACGATTCTGGGATGTCTCCCCCTGGAGTCACGAACGAATTCTTCCCATCAAACCATTATTGGGCAGATTCCTTCTAGGATTCGGGGCACAATGTAGCAAAACTTGGAGAGGAGACATGGAGAAGAAGGAGGAGCTCCGGTAACTCAAAATTAATCCAAGGGGGTTTCCTGCCTCAATGAACTCAACTTTCATTTATCTGTTGTGTATGGCATAAACCTTGATGTATTCTCTTTTGAGTTTAGTTGTGGACTTTAGATGTCTTAAACAATGGGCTACAACTCTTGTCTATGAGAGCAATGTAACCCTTGTTAACTAAAATATGAATTTTTATTGTTTAGCTAATTCAAAATGTTGTTGTTGCTATTTGGTTTTATTGTGCTTTTTCCTACTTGCATGAGCATAGTCAACACTTGCACGTTCACTAAGTATGGTGGGAGGTTGAGATATACAAACCATGCTATGAATGGTAAAGTCAACCATAATTACCATATGCATGAGAATATCTATGGAGTTATTGCTACCATGTGTGGATTTTCTAAACTCAAAGTCTTCGGTGTATTCAAGTGTGATTTCGAGAGAAACATGCTTATATGCTGTAAGAGGAACGCTTACAGCTCGAGAGAGATAAGGGTCTAAGAGAGGAAAATCTGGTAATAACAATACAACAAATCTTAGAGTAAACGTATAAAGAAACCTTCTAAGTTCACTGGATGGTGAAGTCGCTAGCCCTATATCTTCTATCCAGGTATTGATCGCATGCGTACCCTATTTTTCAGTCCTTTATTTAAGTGTTTTCCCTATTTTATTAGTAGGTTAGTACTTGCCTTTTTCAATTAGTTCAAATTGCATAAAACTCACTAATTTGGGTGATTATCATGCACAATCCTCATGGTTTGTCACTCTTCTCATCACTCTATTATTCGTGTGACTTGTACACTTGCAATTAAAGTGCATCAAGTGTTGTAGCATTAGTGATCAACAAAGAATTCACCGCTTCTAAATCATCAAGAGAAGATATTACTATGGCCACTTGTGAGAAGTCATGGAATCTGTTGCAAAGCACGAGTTTAATTAGAAAGAAGTTTCTAACTAGTACTCAATAATCAGGACTTTGGTTACAAGAAATCTTATGTATATTAATAAATGTTACAAATAACCTCAATATACCAGGTTAGCGATATGAACAAGATGAAAGGATCTAAATTGCACGAGTGGTAGTTCTTAAAAGAATAGTTTGCTTCTATGACTATTCTCAATGTTTGGGGACCATGGTCTATGGATTTGAATTAGGGATTAATGAATTACAACTGTGCAATACCTTTTTTTATAGGCAAAGATTTATATATACAATACCAAAAAGTACGTAGTTTTATAATACAATATCCCCTTAAGGGGACCAAAAGAAAAGGAGAGATTCTAAGATAGTCTCGCACTCAGCTTCTAGCTACTGAAAGGATATCATATCACACTTTGAATCAGATTCAGGTAGCCGTTAGCTCATGTATGTATGTAGTTCTAGCCACGGGTGTTCAGATATGAGTTTCGCAATCCTCATACTTGCATCTGATTTATCTCAGCATTCAGTTCACTGTTATCCTCCGCTTTTCTCTTTATTCAAATGTGATAGTCATCAACATATTAGTCCTATGCACTCGTACATGAATCATTTTTTAGTAAAGAGAGCCATCCCTGTATGGTAGAATGTGTCTAAGGGTGATCAGTACATAACTCCCATAGCGTCATAGAGATCACAAAACAATCAGATAGGTCATACCTCACCACTGCTTTTTGCCGACTTTGTCTACATACATACTTAGCTCACTGCCTCCCGAATCAGTCTCGAAGTGTGGGATGGACTATTCAGCAGCCCACTCAATATGACTCAGTTAGTCCATGTATCAAACATTTCAAGGTGGCCCATTGACCCATGTCCAAGTAACTGATTGACTTCTTTCGATCCCTTGGACAACTGTATTCGATGCACTGTTAGATCGTTCTGAGATGTCGGTGTCACTCTTCCAAACACAGCGTAGATTGGATCGCTGGGTTGTTCTTCCAAACACTTCATGGCAACTCCAATTGGAATTGATGTTTGCCAGTCAGCCTTGGTTCGTAATCACCCTACCATGATGTTTGCATCAATTGGGTACCACGTCAAGGGGATCATGGATGCCTCTGATCCAGGTAATTACAGGTAATTGGAAGTAAGGATCACTCCAATCTGTGATGCTTTCTTAATGTGCTCTTCAATCATTTGCATGGAGTCATCTGGTACATTTTCTTGCATCAGGATTGTGCTTCTTCCTAGTAGTTGATGAATCTCATCCACCATTCTTTTTCTTTTCATTTTCCTCAATTTGCAAGAAGTTCTCCCAGTACCTAACCTGCACCATATTGATCTAGAGAGACAATTAGTTGTTCAAAGTTTTAGTAACATCTCTATGTGCTTTATGGCCATCTGTTTTATCTCATTGCTTGTTTCTTGCATCTTAGCTATATGATTATAGTATAAGGTAGGGATCATGATTATGTGCCTAGAAGTTTAGATAGGATGATGTATTTACCATCCAATCAGTATATGTGTAGGGGAAAGTGAATGCATTAAGTTTTGCCTTGATACCTAGCCATGTATTTCTGCACAATTTGTATGAGTTGGGGGGATTGAAATGATTTGCTTAGGAAGTGTGTTTGGTTCCTAGTCTTCCATACCTGCCATAGGAAGCATATCCATATTGACTTCCATGCATGTATATTAGTACCTGTAGGCTTAGTTAGGTAGAAATCAGCTAGAGTATGCACCCTATTCTGCCGTGTAGTGTAGGTATGTGTTGTTCCCTGATCCAGCCAAGCTCTTAGACCCTGTCATGTGTTAGTGATAAAGGAACATGTAAAAAAATAGATGATCAATATCATCCATACCTGCTTGACAGAGAGGGCATAACTCCTCTTGTTCTTGCGGTATGATGTTCCTTGATTTTAATAGGTGCTTGACTGGAACTGCCTCATTGTAGATTTTCCATATTAACACAATCTGCTTTACTTGAGAACATTTATTCCAAAGGTTGGAAGAGAGGTTAGCAACTTCTTCTGTGAGCACTGATCTATGGGAATGTAGTAACATTTCATAGGATGAGCTTGTTGTGTAGTGGCCATATAGTCCATATGGGAACGCATAGTGATCTACTGCCTCAGGTATAGGAGTGAGGCCATCAAGAATCACATGTAGTTCCTGCAACCAAACCTCTTCATGGTGTCTTAGATTCCTTCTCCATTTCATGTCCCATGTCCATGTATTTTTCTCCCAGCTGAATGAGGCAGAGACATATACTTGTTTATCTAAAGCAATGTTGTAGAGTTGTGGAAATAGGTCAGATAGTTTATTGCTGGAGATCCAATGGTCATTCCAAAATTGTATCCTAGAGCCTGAT
Organism: Pinguicula moranensis; assembly: GCA_028565015.1. Lineage (NCBI taxonomy): Eukaryota > Viridiplantae > Streptophyta > Magnoliopsida > Lamiales > Lentibulariaceae > Pinguicula > Pinguicula moranensis. The sequence goes on from JAOWBN010183367.1 coordinate 16,499, forward strand.
CCTAGGGAAAGTTTAATCTGGTAAGTTAACCACTCGTTTGACAACAAGGATTGTAGATCCTTCCACCACAGTGATGCGTATCCCATACCACGTCTGCATCCCCTACTAGAACTGGGTTGCAGTTGAGAGGGTGTTAGTTCTCTCAACTGGGCAATTCTAACACAGCCTCGTTGGCCATACTTAAATCTCAGTATATCTGTGGCTAGTGACTGTTTCTCTGAAAGCAATCTCTCCCCCTATTTCCCCATCAGTGCACTATTAAACAGAGCTAAGTTCTTCACCCCCAACCCTCCATGCTTTTTGGGCAGAGTGACCTTACTCCATGCTGCCCAACACATCCTCCTTTTGTTTTCAGTTGACCCCCAAAAGAAAGCTCTTTGGGAGCTCATGAGGGAGTTAATAATATGCTGAGGTGCTTTGTAAAAGGATAGGTAGTGTGTTGGGAGAGAGGTAAGAACTGAGTTGATGAGGGTAAGTTTCCCACCCATGGAGAGGTACTTATTTTCCCACTGGCTCAGGGTCTTTTCTACTCTGTCTTTCATTGTATTCCAGGCTTGTTTCCTATGGTGATTTCCCCCAACAGGGAGCCCTAGGTAATAGAATGGTAGCTGGATATCTTTACAATTTAAGTAAGCTGCCATTTATTGGATAGTACTCTGCTGCATATTAATTCCAATTAAGCTACTCTTAGAAAAGTTGACCCTCAGTCCAGAGATCAACTCAAAGTTATGCAGTATGGCCTTGAAAGATAGGATTGTATCCCAGGATGCTTCTCCAAAAAGCAGTATATCATTTGCAAATTGGAGATGGGATATGGGTACCTAATCTTTTCCAATAGCCAGTGGTCTGAATTTATCCAATTGAGCAACTTTGTCTAGCATAACACCTAGTCCCTGGGTAGCTATAAGGGATAGGAGGGGACATAAGATCCCCCTGTCTAAGGCCTCTAGTAGGGATAAATTCGTGTGTTGGGCTCCCATTTACCAATACTGAGGTGGATCCAGATGATAAGAGTTCCATAGTCCAGTCCACCCATGCAGGTGGGAACTCCATTCCAGTCATGGTAGAGTATAGGTATTCCCAGCTAATTGTGTCAAAGGCCTTTTCAAAGTCCACTTTTTGAATAAGGCCCTGTCTCTTCAACTTATTCAGTTCATCAATAGCCTCATTTGCAATGAGTACACCATCCACAAGTTTCCTGCCCTCTATGAATGCAATTTGATTAGGGCTGATTAACTCAGTCATCACATTTGCCATTCTAAGTATCATAGCCTTGAAGAGGATTTTAGGCATTGAGCCAATTAGAGTGATTGGGCGATAGTACTCTACCCGTTGAGGGCTTGTATTTTTAGCTATAAGGGTAATGTGAGCAACATTACTACCTGTGGCTAGCTTACTACCACTATAGAAATCCAGAAATAGTTGTAGAATGTCTGTTTTCATAATGTGATGAAGTGTTTGATGAATTTGAAATTCAGTCCATCTGGTCCAGGGCTTTTGGCACTAGAACATGAGTTTATAGCATATAGAATATTTTGTCCTGCGAGGGGTACCATCTCCCTTTAATAAGGGGGAGAACAACTCTATTGAATTAATCTAGGTAGATTCAGTAGGGCCTAGATTCGAAGTCTCCGTGGATTCAATAGGATTGGGGATCAGAACTTCCATGGAGGTAGTATATTGTCTGTCTGTGATAATTGCAATGCTTGTGGTAATCCTTGCCCTCTGAGGGGTCTCCTCCACAGTCTCCACAGTAGCATGGGGTGAGATGGCCCGGTGTTATTGGCCACCATTCTATTTTATTTGGGCTCCAACCAATAGTTGCTGTCTCCGCGATAGGTTCAGGGGTATCCTGTAATACAATCATAAACATGATTTCATCCAGTGCTGGAGTCTTTGCGTCCAAAAGTGGGAGAGCGTCTGGAGTAGGAACAGGTGTAGTCATAGAATGTAAGGTTCCCTCTATGTCTCCCTTTGAATCCTCGTGGGGCAGTTCAGTATCATCTGTGCCATAACCACAGTCACTTTCTGAAGGCATGTAGTCACTACCACACACTAAATGTATCTAAATATCATGCACCTCACGTGTGTATAGGGTATACAACTGATTGTCAATGACTACCCGTATTCTAGGAAGTAGAGGAGTAGAGTTACCAGTCTCAAGGAGTATTAGCGTTGCATCCATAAAGGAGCGGCTAAGGGCTGCCTCATCTATATAGATAGGATCACCTAGGATCTTACCAATCTCTAGAAAGACATGTTCCTCGCATCCATAGATGGGGATACTAGCTATACTCACCCATGTAAACCGTGTGTCTGAAATGTTATGATGCGCTTTATTCCAAGGAATTTGTTTACTTTCAACCACTCCTGGAGCCATTCTAGATCAGTGGATAGAAGAGTTGTCATACAGTGGTCGTCCCTACCAAATAGGAGCACTTTCCCAGCTCCAATATAGCTCGTAGAGATACCAAGAAAGCTAGCCTTCTTTACAACCAGCTGAAAGGTTCTGAAATCATTTTTGTCCATGAGAACTCCTACTTTAGCAATGCTAAGCCATACCTCGTTGCTCTGTGTGCTATTAATCCTACGGACATATATCCTTGTTGCTTTAGGATCATTCCCAGTCTTGGGGTTTACTTTTGATCTATGTAAACATGGCTCTTTCTTTGACTCCTTTAGGATAGTGGGATTCTGATCTTGCTTGGTGTTAGAGGATTAACCAACTTGAGGGTGAGTAAATGCCATAGTTATTGGTTCCAGCTTTAAATGCTGAGTAGTGGCACCTAATGAAGTGTATTTGGCCACATTGGCACGGTGTGTAAAGCTGCCCACCCGCAGTCGGTTGAGACGCGCTTACACTGTGGCAGTATTAGCTACCCTAGCATATTCTACAAAGCCAAAAGGTAAGCCAAATTTGCTTAGATTCCTTGCAATTTGTACTTTACTAATCCGCCCCAATGTTTTTAGTACATTACGCAGCTGCTTAATGGAGCATTGTTGTGAGAAGTTTGTAATGAAGAAGGTAGCCACAACTCCTTCCTGTTGGGGGCCAAGCCGAGTATGTATAATTAATTTTGGCTGAGCAGCGAGGATATCAGCGTAGGAGCGGTAACTGTGAGTTTGTTCATACCACTTAGCAGCTTTGCTCATAAACCGCTGCTGACGCGGGGGCACGAACCAGTCCATGACAGAGCAGATTGATGGAAAAGTGGATTGGAGGGGTGACACTAGTTGAGCTAGTGCAGTTGCTGGTCATTGTAGACACGCAAGGAGTGTACTTTCATCGTGCGAGGCCACTAAAGTATTCACAACCAATACTGAAAAGATCTCCCCAGGAACCAAGGCGGTCCCAGGGAGAGAGTACGACAACAACAAGGGATACTCCAGTAGAAGTGTTGTCACGTTAGGGCTGAGTTAGAATGTAGGGGATGGTTTTAGCAGAGGAAGGTTCAGAGGGGTTTACTGTTCATCCCCGTAGCCATTCAGAGAGATAATTCGGATAAATTTCTTTGATTCCCCAAGTATGCAATACATTAATCATGATTTTACTATGTTAATTCAAGGTCCATTGCGAAATTATTGGGAACCTTTAGGGTCACAAACATTAATATCAAATTCTTTAGGGGTCATTTTGCAATCAAGGTAAAGTATAGGGGTCAAAATGAAGTTTATCAAACTTCAAATACTTTTTTATAATTATGGGGCTACAAATGTAATAAACATAAGTTTGTTTGATGTATACTATGTACATCAAAACTCCATTGATTGGATTTGACTAATATGTATATATATATACAAGTTAGTGAAAATTCCTACAACTTATATATATGTGATATATATATAGTTGTGACATGTTTTCCTACAATTAGATTACATGCAAAGGTTGCATAGCCAATGAAATTACATGCAATGGTGTAATAATATACAAAGAGTTGTATATATTAGTTGGATTGTTTGATTCTACAAAACTTTGACGCCTAAACATGAGTTATTCAAAGATCAAACACATGTATGGCTAGGACCAAATGTTTTATTTGTTATGCCAAAATCACTTACAAAGATTAAGGTTTATTTACAAGAATCAATGAGGAAAATAGAAAAATACAAAGTACAGAAAAAAGTAGAAGAAAATCCGTGCAACACAATATCCCATGGGAGGCTTGGACTAAGGCACAAGCATCTGATCATCACCTCATATCCAGTTACAAACATCGCCTTCTGACTTACACCTACTCCAAGAATGGTAACAATGGAACATTGATCCAAATTTTTAGCTTCTCAGGTTGTCCCAGAACCTCAGATACTGGTACATGCCTCTATAAAAATAACAATAACAACAATGTACCCAATATATTTCCAATTAACTTGGGGTTTGGGGGGTCAGATGTACGCGGCCTTACCCTTGTTGTTATACAAAGAGACCGTTTCGGTTGCAACCCAATATGCATTTCGTCATTTGATATATTGACTTCTAGTAACTTCACTAAATAGAAGCACTGGAATTTAATTGAGTCATTTTGCTCTAGTCCATTATTAGCACAAAGCTAAAACAATTGTCAATGATGACTCTTCTAGCTCCATTTGCAATGGATAATGGTACATGCCTCTATAAGACTCATTATTTTCAACTTATCAGGGCCAACTCTAGTACAAAATTTAGCTTGCATAAAACATGAACCCTTATGCAAGAGTCATAACAGATTTACTAAGCTCAACCTTCATGTATTGTTATGAGACATACCTGAGTCATGACTGTCAAATCAAACATTATGATTGGTTTACAACTCATCTTGTTTGCCTGATAGCCTGAGTAGTTGTGGGATTGTACATTGAATCCCATTCAAGTGTAGTGAAAGTTGGATAGGACAGGGTATAGCCACTCTAATTTTCCAGCTTCACTCTTGATTTGTGCCTAAATATTATATAGGGAGGTCATTTATCTCGTTCCAAAGAAGTTATTCAAGACCGCGTGACTTTATCTTACAGTTAGCAGTCTGCCATCATTTTAAGAAGTTACTCTAAATAAGTTGTATTGCTACATATCTCCATGTTCCATATCTACGTGTGAGATGTCATCTGTTGGTAGTTTCTTCTTGTTTATCCTCCGTCATGGGAGTTTTTGTTTTCTGCCTCACTGTGTGTTTATGGAGTTTTGATTCATATCCCCACAACCTAGGATATGCTCCTGAACCTGCTCTGATAAAACAAATTAAATAAGCAGAGTTCTCAATTTGCATGAAGTGTAACTTACAACTGAGATTCAGATTCAGTTTATGAGTTGTATCTTGTCAAAGATTCTCCTTGACAGTTATAGATCACAGGTCAATGGACACTTATAGTGCTTACAACCTCTGTGAAAAGAGCATACAGCCTACGTGACAAGATTATATATCCCCATCTGGATAGAGAAGGCATTGATACCTGTTCATGGAGTAGTCTCATTCTTGCATGCACACGAGGTATTACAGTTCATGTTCGGACATTGTAACTATGATTTACCTCACACTGTGCATATTTTAACAGTTCTATCATCAACAGAATGAATCATATTGGAAACCTCATGCAATAACTTGGTTTTTTAATCCATTTTGTTATAGAATAAGGAAACGTGATTGTTCTCTTTGCTTTCATCCATAGCCATGCTACTCACTGGATACTTCGCACAATCTTGTGCATGTTAATGTCTGTTTCTTGGTAATGAACCAGTGCTAGCCATGTGGACTTCCAAGCCTCCAAGTTGACCAAGTTTGATTTATCATCTCTATATATATACAAAGTCGGAACTTGACTGTTGTGCCGAGTAACCATATCTGAGTCATTATCCAGTAGCCAGGATCTAATTTGTTTCAGAATTTGCACATTTATTGAACAATTAGTAAATAAATGAGCAATAGATTCAATACTAGATTTACAAAGGGTGCATGTCAGCTCATGGTTTTCAGGGATGATATGTTTCTCTTGTAGCACTATCTTCATGGGAAGAGCATTTTAGATCATCTTCTAGCCATAAATGATGATATTTTTTTTTTATTGTGCCTCAATTCCAGAGACACTGGAGCTTTGAAGCTTCCTATATTGTCAAGGGATTGGTGACATTCGAATTAATCTTGTAGGCTGTCTTACTTTATATATCCACTCCATGTCCCCTTCAAATACATATGTATCCTTGCTGAATTCATCCACAATTATTCCATGCAAAAGACAGATTAAATCAAATAGGTCAGTTAATTCATAATCCCTCAGTTACGTTTTCCAATTCCAGTTCCATTACTGGTTGTTGTTGGTTCAATGCCCCATATTAGCTATGTAGATGTTCTTGTCATCAATGAGTCTAAAAAGTCTTTGATACCTTTCAGCAAGCGGTATATTAAGGTACCATTTCCCAGGCTGATTTTTATGCTCTAATCGAACCAACTTGAACTACAAATCGCCTAAATAGCATTCCACTAGTGAGAGTCATATCCAATGCTTCTTTTCCTGGGTGTTTTTCCCCCAGCAGTGGCATGCCTCTATGCCTTACGAGCACCAACATGAAGACTGCCATTTTGGCCATATTTTGAACTGACTATCTCTATAGCAAGCTGCTCTCATGAGTCAGGATTCTAGCCCTCCATTTTCCTAACATGGCTTCATTAAAACTGGTAAGATCCCTTATTCCCAGTCCTCACCCATCCACTGGAGTAGTTACTTTATTCCAAGATGTCCAGCAAACATTCCCCTTTTGATTGGTTTTACCCCAAAAGAAACCTCTCGATATCAGTTTCTTTAGTATAGATGTTGAGTCTTTGAAGTGTTGCTAGGACTGGGTTAAGCATGATCAGTCTACCTACAGTAGATATATGTTTCTGGTTCCAAATGTTGAGAATTCTGCTCAATTTGTCAATAACTGGCTTCTAGGTTTCTTTCTATCTGGGATTGGCATCGAGGGTAATCCAGGGAAAATACCCCTATGTGGGATTGTCTCAACCCTCTTGTGGGTTAGAAATCCTAGGTGGGACTGCCGTTAATCAGGACTGAGGTTGACGTTGATTCAAGAAACTCATTAATCCTCCCGATCCAGCTCTGAGGGAAGCCCATATGATTCATCACATCCTGTAAGTAAGCCCAGTTACTGCGTCAAAAGCTTCTTCGAAATCAACGTTGAATATAAGAGCCTTCTATTTCAGTTTCTTCACTTCATAAATAGTCTCATTAGTTCTCATTACCTCATCTAAGAGTTTCCTGCCTTTGATGAATGCCACGTGAGGTGGAGAAATGATATCCTCCATGGCAGAGGTGAGTCTACTTGCCAAAACTTTTGCAATGATTTTTTGTATAGCTCCAATTAGTGTGATAGGTCTATAATCATGAATGTGCATAAGAGAGTCAGTCTTGGCCATCAGAATAACATGAGTTGCATTACTTCCCTTAGCCAGTTTGCAGTTTTTGTAGAAGTCTCTGAATAACTTACATAAATCTGATTTCATTAGAGAAGTTAAGTGTTTGTTTGTTTGTTAGTGCTGGATTGACGAGCCTGAATGCTTCTCGAATTCTCTCCGTACATCCTCTCACCGAACCATTCGCCATGCACTGTTCATCATCTCTTCGTTCACATAAAATGATTGATTGCATCCATAGAGTTTCTAGTTACCTTCCCCCGGTGCAGCCTTACGCGCCCGGGGAGTCACACTTCGCAACCTATATAACCCATATTCCCATATTCCACTATTCATCATACCTAACCAACCTCGTCCTTCTTCACTTATCGCTCATCAATTTATGTACCTCAACCATCCTTGACTATGGACATGTACACTTGGTCCTTTAAGCCTCACCAATGAAAAATACTGGGAAGAGCGGCTATTCGAGCTATTAAAACCCCTCTATATATACGAAAACAGATCCCCCAACGAGTTACAATTTGGGCTAAGATCGTGAAGCACAAACTAGTGTTTGAACATCTTGGGCCTAGAACAAACCCGAAGAAACCTCTGGAACTAGTACTAAGATCCAGTCCTACTTTCTTCTTAACAAATTTTCCACCAAACTGCCCAGTGGAAAGCCTAAAACGTACAGTGAAGAAGTATGGCAATGTTCGTATAATCAAGATAGCTCAAAACTTGGATAGTAAAGGCATGTCCTATGGATTTCTGTTTTTTTTAGGATCAAGTGAAAGATGTTGAGCTCAAACTGATCCAACTGAATAACATCAAGATTGTATCCTATAAGCTCCATGACAACATTGCTAGATACTAAAAGAGGATAAGGGTCGAGCAAAATCTAGCTAAGTTGAGTATTCCTAAAGCAGGAGTTGATGGAGACCGACAACCCAAGGTAATTACTAAGATTAGTTTGGAGGCTATACATGTAGTCATGTTGGGAAGCATCTAACAGAAGGAGCTTCCACGAGTAAGCCAAGGGATACTAAAGCTTAGGTGGTACAACCTCAACTGGTGGAATGTGATCTATTTTTTCCTGAGGACTCTGTTGCAAGTGAATGGCTAAAAGATAGTTGGGTGGGAACTTTGAAGATACCAGATGAATGGAGGGTGCTACAACTAGAGCTGAAAGCTGCGGGACATATAAATATCATTGCTAGTCCCTTAGGTGGGGGTAGAATCCTATTCTGGGAACATGAGCCAGTAGATCTGCCAAACTTGATTGAAAAAGATCAAGTTTGGTTGGGAAAATGGCTATCTATGGTTAGAGCATGGTTGGCTATCAATGATATTCAATCGGCTTCACCCAAGAGGTCAACTTGGGTAAAAATAGTAGGACAACCGATTCAATATTGGTCCAATAGGGTATGGGAAGCCCTAGCAGCTAAGATGGGACGCTTCATCAAACTGGATGAGTGTACTAGGCAGAGAGACAATTTGGAAGGTGGTCAACTAATACTCCAACTAGAGCTCGGAAAATAGGTACCCCATAATCTTACTGTGAAACTTGATAGTACCATATATACCTTGTATATTTTTGAAATGCAGGAAATAAGACCTGTGGCAAACTAGTGGAATAAAATGCATACTGTTAGTCAGTACAAGTGATGATCAGTCCTTCGAACACTCTGAATCTAACACTTCATTGGATGTTGAGCTAATTGAATATTCTGGAGTGGAAATTAATTCCCAAATTAAAAAACAACTTAGCCCGAAGGTTCAAGAAATGGCTGATTTGGGGGATCCCTCACTTGCGCATATGGCTCCACTTTAGAATTCTCTATCCCCGTGGGAAGGTCAAATGAACTGGTTTCCAGCAAAACTATTGTGGTGGCCAAGCCCACCAACTAGAAAGGCACTGCTACCTGTGAACATGGAAAGGCTAGATACAGTTGAGACATGCTCTGGAAAGTAGGTACCAAGCCTGACTGATACTATGGATATATGTCTAGCATCTCCTCTGAACATGGAAAGTGAAGCCAAGCTTGAAACAATGGAATCATATTATGGAATGCAGATATCAATCCTGATTGATAATATTTATATATGTCAAGTCTCTCCTATTAGCTGCAAGGACAATCCTCATAATGCTGAGGAGGATAGATTACAACCTTTCAAATTTGAGATGCAACAAGAGGTAGAATCTGTACAGGCACTAGAATATGCAATTTTAAACTCAACTGATGACTTTCCACCCGCAAATATGGTTGACCCCATAAACATGTTGGACCAACAAACACCAAGAAAAGTACAATTAAGTAATAAGTGTGTAGGGCCTAAAACTAGGGGCCAAACACGTAGAGAAACTGAACAAAATAGAGAAAAAGAGCTAACTATCCTTGAAAACTGGATTGGCCACCTAGTGAAGCCCTTTAGAGCCCAGGTGATGGATAACCTATATGATGATCAGCAGTGAAATGAAGCTGATGAAACCCTAGCTATAGGGGAACAACTTGGATTGGTATTTGAGACAATAAACAAGAGGCTAAGGAAAGACTAAAGTGTATGTCAGCTAACTGTCGGGCTATAGACAAATTACAAGCCCAAACAGGCAATCTGATTGATGGGAACGATGGGATAAGGTATCTAGACTGTAGGTCATAACATATAATGTAAGAGGCATGTGTAGACCAGGTAAAAAGGGAAGATTAAGGGAACTCATTACATAAGTCGGACTTCATCAGTCTTCAGGAGACAAAAATGGAGGAGGTGAGCAGGAAAACATGTGATCTCCTCTGGTATGGTGGTGTATTGGGTGTATCAAGGGGCAGTGGGGCAAGCTGGTGTATTGTTATGTTTATGGAATAAAAGCAAATTTAGTAGGCATGGAGTAATCTCTGGTAAGAGCATCCTAGGTGTCTTAGGATACTGGAATTGAGATATTACACAATCCAATATGTTGAATGTTTAGGGCCCTGCTGAACTTTCCCAGAAGAAGGTCCAATGGAATGAAACAAGAACTCTATATGCGGGTAAGGAAGAGGAGAAGTGGTGTGTAACGAGTGACTTCCATGCGGTTCTTGAAGCTCGTGAGAGGAGAGGTCTAACAAACAGAAACTGCACTGGAAGATGGAAGGATTCAGGGCATTCGTTAGGGACAAAAATCTGCAGGACCTGTGGATGGGAAGGAGAAAATTCACAAAATACATGAAGTCTCTTAATGTTATGAATAAGATGAACAAATTTATGGTAAGTAATGGATGGCTTGGTAATGATGTGAACTGGATCTAGACAGGACTGGAAAGGGATGACTCTAACCATTGCCCAATTCTCCTCAGTTCAAGGATTCTAAATTGGGATCCCAAGCCCTTAAGGATGCTGGATATCTGGCTTGAGAACAGGGAGTTCACCCTTCTGATTGAAGACATATGGAACATCACCATCTGTAGTGGCTATGCAAGTTATAGACTAAAACCAAGATTAAAGCACTGCGTGAAGGGGTAACAAATTAGGGCAAGAACTCTCATAGAGACTTAGGTGAAGAAAGGAAAGAAGTGCTCAAGAAACTCAATAAGCTGGATCTCAAAGCAGAGAATGAAACCCTTACTGAGGCTGAGCAGAATACCTTACTATTTCACCAGGAGGAACTAGCTAGGATCACAAAGGTCTTAGACAGTGTCTATTTCTAAAAAGCCATAATTAATTGGATTAAAAAAGGAGATGCAAACACGGATTACTTGCATAAGTGGATCAAGAAACATAGGAAAAGGAACACAATTAATGGGATCTAGCAGGGTGATAAATGCTTGGAAGAATCAGATGAAGTCAAAAAATGCTTCAGGAGCTACTTTGAGGAAAGTGATCTCCTGAGCGTTAGGCAGTGATCTCCTGAGCGTTAGGCCTATGGCCTGAACTTCTTCCTTCACATGTGTTTAGAATAGCATTGAAGTCTCCCATGAGGCACCATTCCTGATCCCACTTACCTGCATGCATCTCTTTTATTTTTTTCCACTGACTTATTTTGTAAGGTATATCTCTTGGTATATAAATGTTCAATAAGTTCATTGTTATATCCTCATTAAACCATTTACAAACAATACCCATTACCCCTTGAGCAGAAACTACAGATAGTCTAGGCCACCAGCTTAGCCTAAAAATCCCTGAAACATCCAGTCAAAATCTTGATCAAACCACAAGTAGTGTAGTATTATGCATTTGTAAGTCTTAATAGGAGAAACAAAGGGGTTCTCTCTCTACCCTAAAGCATAGAGAAATAATTAACGCAATTTTTTCTTTCATCTTCTTAGACTTCAAATGTAGAACTAGCACTACAAAAACACACATATAAGTTGTACAAAAGGTTTTATAAGCTCTCAAGGGATGTGGTGGTGTGGACTACTGATGCGCACATACATGATGCACTTATTGGTGCAAGTGTACACGTCCCATAAGTAATAAAGTGTGACAAGGACGTCGAATCTCATGGATTGGGATAAACAATCACTCACATTCACAAGTTTTGTGCAATTTGAACAAAATAAAATTGAGTTGATATTGATACTATTCTAGTCATTAAACCATAGATCAAGCAATGAACAAAGATGATTAAAATACAGTATAATGAAGATAGATCTAATACAAAGGTTTGAGATAACGAGGTGAATTGCAATTTTTTTTTGCCCGAATTTTTAGATTTTATTCATAGGGGTGCTAAAGCATATATTTACAAGCCATCTCCTGGCGCTTACAAATAATATGATCGAGGAAGGCACATCCCCACCTCCTTAAAACCTCTATTTGGCAAACCCCGGGTAAGGTAAATCAAAGTAGAGGAAAGGGTATGGCAGCATGTGTCTCCTTTTATAATGTAGTAACTTAGATATGATTTTTATACAATAAAATGTGGAACTAAATTTAATCCCATGGGACTGCCAGTAAGAGTTCCTTCTAGGTAGGTCTCTTTGTTCTAATATAAATTGCTGACAGATCTCCTTGCAGGATAGCAGTTGTTGCTAGAGGCAGGCTTTCATATGTTGTGAACAAAGCATACTGATTCAGTGCGCCCCACTTGGCCAAAGAGTCAGCCACTGTGTTTGCTTCTCGATAGCAATGCTTGATAGAGAAAT